>BBSZ01002842.1:0-11930 GCA_000981365.1 Subanguina moxae | reverse complement strand
CTTCCACGCTTTCCATCGCTTTGCTGCCGCCGATTTCATCTTCGGCCTGTTCCACCGCCGAGACGTCGGACACGATTTCCTCCAGTGTGAATGCAATGATTGCTTTTTTGATTTCCAGCGGAACAGCCTGGCGCTTCTTTGGAGTAGACATGTTAAAGTTTAGAAATAAGAACGCCAAATGAGAACACCATGAAAAAATTCTAAGAAAATTTTAAACTGATTGTAATCAAATAATCAGTAAATTGTAATCAGTATTTTAAAAATTTGACAAAAAAATATGACCAAAATGACAGAGTGCCTTTATATTGAGGGTGTTTTATGGATTGGGACTGAGCTTGAAGTGCTCTTATAGCGAGAGTGCTCTTATATCGAGTGCTCTTATAGCGAAGGTAAACTTTGTCTGTTTTCTCTGTCGGCCAACCAAATTTTTTTTTAGCGCTCTTATACCGAGAGTGCTCTTATAGCGAAGTGCTCTTATATCGAGAGTCGACTGTATTTAAATCAAAATAAATATAAAAACGCTCTGCGGGACCGAATTTTTGTACTCTTATATAAAATATGCTATGATATCAAGAGCTTGATTTCGTTTGTTTCGAACCCTTCGATGTTCATCATTGCAGCGGTTTTCTTCGCTTTTTCCTAAAAATTTTATGACAAAGCGTAAAATAGAGGCTAGAAAACGCTTTTTTCAGTCAGGAATCGGCTTCGAACGAGTCGCTTTCTTATGGCTTCTTGATTGAGTGAGCGGCAATGAATATCAAAAAAGCATCATATACGAAATGAAAGAAGAGAAAAAGGGCTATTCAATGGTTCCAAACACTTTTGGGAAAGATATATTTATTTCATCATTAAAAATAAGGTTTAAATTTTCGTACGAACTTTTGCCTCGATTCACCCGATAATTCCTGGAAAATTCAAAAATAGCCCTATTCTAAAAAAATACCCCTGATTTACATGGAGAAAGTTTTTAACAGGCTTGTACGATGGGGTGTCAGCGGTGATTCACTGGGGTCATTGACACTCGCCAGTGAATCCACAACTAATAGAAACTAATAACGAAGCAATTAAGCCTAAGCAAAAAATTTCAAATTTAGAATTTTTTATAAGACGAGACTCACCGGAATTTCGGTGAACCACCGATGACTCACCGGTGACTTATAGATCAGTTATCAAGATTTCTTACTCACAGGTGAATGTACAACTCTAGTTTTTAGAGCTAGTTAAACAAAGTAAAATATTATATAAAAATTTGAGATATACACGGTTTTGTAATAATTTAACTTCTTCAAACTTTTTTAATTAGTACTTTCAGTTTTGACCCAGAAGACACTTATCTTTATTTGGCCAATGCTGTATCTGCATTTGATGAGATACGACCAGAAGAGCATACCAACAGTACAAATACAAGGTTTAAAGACAATTTTGTGATTGTGCCTTCAAAAGCTCCTGCTATTATAATACCTCAAAAGAAAGATTCTTTAAAGTTAACCAGAAACAAGGTGAGTTAAGATTATCAGATTAAAAATAAAAATTAACAAATTACAGCACTACTATGACTCACTAGTTAACAAGTACACCATGCAAGAAGTGCATAAATTACGAGAGCAGGCCAGCCAATTAAGAAACAAACAGAATCATTATTTAAACATGGAGTCACTAAACACTGAAAAGATGCTAAATGGACACTACTTAGGAAAAGTAGCTAAAATTTATTTCAGAATGCATTGATTTTTTGTTGTTCTTTAGGCCCGAGAACAAAACAGGGAAGCAGACAAGCTGTTGCTGCTTTCTGACTACATTGAATTGTGCATTACAAAGGAGGAACACTTTGTTGATCTACATACTTTAACTGGGGACAGAGCACTTGAATTAGTCAAGAGCAAAATTGATTTGTGCAGAGGTAGTATTTTTAGAAAAAAAATTTAGGCCTTTAGTTGAAAGCTAAAAGCTCATATATATTTGAAAGAAACTACTTAATGTAGGTGAGAGATGGTAACCTCTTTCACTGATTAGTCTTGGAAATGTTTGGCAATAATACTCTTGAAGACTTAAGCCTTGGTCACAATGGACGCATTTGGTTGTCGATGTCGCGTTTCGATGGTCACAATGAAATGCCAAACGCGTCTATTGTGACCAAGGCTTTATAGGCACATGATCACTCAAAATACCGTATTTACTCTATTAAGCGGGCACCCTCTATTAAGCGGACCCCCTAGCAAAGGGTCGAAAAATAAGCGGGCATGCCCGCTTAATAGAGTAAATACGGTATAGCGCTAAGTTTACGCAAGAGAAAACATACACAATACAAACATTTTGATTGATAATATAGAGTCCTCCCGGAACGATTCCCGTTTGAAGACCTTTCCGGAACTGTTCTTGTTGATAATCTACGAAGAGTCAATGTTAATTTTTGAAATTTAAACCCTTTATAAATTTAGAGAAATATCCTTATCAAAAAAAACTGCACATCATTACTGGCTATGGTAAAACGACAGGACGGCCTTCCATTCTCAAGGCTAAAATTCGACGATTTTTAGAACAAAATCGAATCGAGTATGCCTTAATCCATTCTTCATCGACTAATTACTTACTTTGTATTTATAGCTACCATCCTGATGATCGCAATCAAGGAGTGCTGGTAGTAAAACTTGCAAATATTCGAGAACCTTTTTCATGATTATTGCCATCTTTTATAAACTACCACAACATATTGAGAATTGAAAATTACTTTTTTTATAAAAGAGTGATATATGTATTAGTTTTTAAAAAACTTTTGTCTATATTTTACTAATAGTACAAATTTTTTTGCCCTGTTCCACTTGTTATTTTAGACCCTTGTAAGCATTTTTAATACGCTAAAAACGATAAAAAAAAAGGTTTTCCACAATTTTTCCACAGAAAGTCGGTTTTTAGAAAGTTGTACTGGAAAATATTTTCTGAGCCCAGTTACTACACTTAGACATACAACTAAGTCTTAGGCTTAGGGGAGGCCAACTTGGGTTAATCGTGAACCACTAAACATAGGTGAAACAGGGTATATTCTAAGTGTCGGCTAACTTAAGCTGACCTATCCTAAGGCTAAGGTTTAGTTGTATGCCTAAGTGTAGTACTTGGGGTCAGAAAATGCTATTTGTAAAGTTGTTTACCTTGGTCCCCTAAGGCAAAATATGGAAAATTTTGACTTTCCAAAAATCAATTTTCTGTGATCAGAAAATGTGGAAAATAGTTTTGTTTTTAGCGTATTAGAAATGCTTACAAGGATCTAAAACAACAGGGGGACCAAGGCAAAAAATCGGTACCATAAGTAAAATAGAGCCAAGCTTTAAGTGAATTTTCAAAATTTTAAAGAGATCCTAGTCCTCCGATGTTTTTTTGAGAAATACAAAAATCAATCACAATATTTTTTCAAAATTCTTATGATTCACCAAGTTTTTGTATAATTAAATGAGAGGTTTTTCATTATTATCACTTTTTTCGCAAATATTTGTTCATTTACCATTGATGCTCAAAAACTCTCTTTTGAGTTTCCGGGTTTTTTGATTTAATGTGTTTTTGCTTTCAAAGGTACAGGTAGTGTAGGAGAATGGGGTAAAAACAAAAAAGACAGGGTACATAAAAACGAGAATCTTGCCCTACCTAAGTCCAAGATTCTTGCAGGAATATATTTATCCTCTCAGTGTGAGTAAAAAGACATATTTTACTGCTTTTAAGCAAGTACACTGCCAACACTTTGAAAACAGCAGCTCAACAACCGAAAAAGAAAACAAATCAATGACTAAATTTCTTAGCTAATAGAGCTCGATTCAACAAGATTAATTACTCAGCGCTGTATGGAGCCAGTTGCAGCCAGGTACAGGCAATTGGCCTCGCTTGTAGTGGAAGACACCTCACCCATAGCTAAAAAGCTGGTAATTTGGTCAAAAGAACAAAAAAGCAAGAACATTGTCGAGTTCTTGTCTTGCCTCCAACACTAGGTGCAGCTAGTGTTTTGGTAGATTGACGCTTGATAAATAAAGTTCTAATAAAGATACTCTAGAACTTGTTTTAGCTATATAAACAAGATTTTTTTATAATAAATGTTAGCAAGACAACACAGTCTTGAAAATTTGGTAGTATTTCTTTCATATTTCATTGTTTTCCATCAAAAGTTTTAATTCACAACTTTTTACTTTCATGACAGTTTTTTATCATTCTGTTTTGACCGGTAGATTACTATTAAATTTAGCACAGCATGAATTATGTCAAAGAGCTTATTTGGTGTCGTCCACGATTGTTTGATACCTTGAAGAGAAATTTTAACTTTTTTGTCACTGTATTCTTTGATAAGCAGATATTGATTAAGTAAGTGCTATCATCCCGAATAGTTTTGTTTAATGTCAGATAAATGACTGGTGGAAAACCTAAAAGTTAAATTTTTTAGAACAAAAAGACAAAGTGACAAAGTTTATATTTCATTTCTAAAAGTCTTTTACTACAAAATCTTTTTCAATGCGAAATCTAAGACTACGGAAAAACAAAGGACACCAAATTTCATTTAATAGTATTCTCATGTTCTTTAAATGAGTTTTGCGTATAGTTTATTCAATGTAGTGTCCAGCAACCAAACTAGCTTACTATCCTTGGCGCCCACTTACCGTATTTCCTCTAACTTCCACCCCTAATTTAAAATCATGTTTTTGGCATTGCGTTTATGACCAACTTTTTCTTCTAGACAAATCTTAGGCAATTTATCACTTAAATTGTAGCTCATTGTTTCAGCTACAATTTGCGTGGTGACTTGCCTGAGAATCTTCCGAAAAAGGTGAGTCGAAAACACAATGCCGAAAACACGATCTTGATTTAGGGGGGGGGCATTTATTAGAGGAAATACGGTAGTTGGAAATCAAAGTACATAATTAGAAACGAAAGTCACTTAAATGAATAAATGGTAAATGACATTTATCTTAAATGAAATGAATTCTTATTTCTAATGAAATGAGAATAAAAATATGGTGTCATTATTCAATGATCTCTATTTTTGAATAAAAAAATTATGTGAAAATATTGTGAATTCAAAGATTAGTCCCCGAAAACTACTTGGTAGGGAAAATAGACCCTCTCTGTGCTCAGTAAATTATTCATAAAAATTACCATGTATAAGAAACCAACAAAACTGAGCTACTATAATTAGAAACTCATTGGTAGATATATATAATCCATACACATAAATAATGCAGCCAGTAAAATTTAATAAACTAATAATTACTATTTGCAGAAACAACTTAAATGATATGTTTAACAAATAATCTTAAAACAAGCAAAAATAAACGTACCATAATTTGTTTTTTGCTCACATTTTTGCTGTTGGCTTGCCCGAACGATTTAGTCTTCAAAATAAACAGCACAAAAAAGATACCATAGATGGAGGGCACAGCAATTGCATTAGCAATATCGTGCACTGTGTGCACAAAATTTTCAAACTAAAAAAGCTACATTTTGCGACTCTAGTGGATTATAAACAAAAAAGTAAAACCCCACAAAAAAGTCTGTAATTGCCACAAAATACGTGTACGATCCGCCCCTGGCCTATTTTAGTGCCTTAAAGACGGTAAAGCGAGTAGTTTTAAGCCGCTCCTTTGAAACAATTTTTCTGCAACCCATTTGTCCAAATTTTCTGCCCTTTTAAAATGTTTTTCTCACTAGACTATGGCAAAAAAGGCCTGAAATGCATTTATTTCTCCAGAATCTTGCTTGGATTCATTTCACAGGCAAGCTTGTGCGCGTATCTCAACCCCAAGCCCCCGTCGCCCCCGTAAAGGATTTTATTTTAGTTATTATCTATTATTTATTTATTATTGTTTTTTATGCGATAGAGCCCAGTTGACAAAGCTATGTTCAAGATCTTCTCTACCTGAGTGGGCTTTCCTTAGAAAGTGGCCCCTTGTTTGTCCCTTCTCTTCCCTATACAGCTCTTCATCCCTCAAAAATGGTGAAAAAATGATTCTTATATGGTCAATGTACCTAGAGAACTCGAGTGCTTTTTTTGGTGGGAGGGCGGTTATAATACAGTAGCAACAATTTTGCTTTCAAAATCTAAGAATTAAAGAATAGGAGCAATTCTCGGGGAAGACCCAGACACGCGTATGTATGTCAAAAGATAACATCGTAATTGGATTTCTGCCCACAGTTTTGAGTCAGTTTTGAGTTTTTAAATTCAAATTTATCATTCGTTTTTTAACGACTTCTAAATATTTTAATATTTTTAAAAGTAATTTTGACCTTTTAGGGCATCAAAAATAAATAACTTATAATAATAATCTACTTTTATATCAGTAGTTTTGCGATATCCAATAAAAGGGTCAAAAGTCCATGTGAAGTAAACGCCTGTAAACAGAACTGGTTTGAAATACCAAGCCCAAAATAAGGCATATAAAGTTGCAGCCCATAGCCAGATATAAGTTCGCCAACCTTTAATGTATTTACTATGATTACTAACTTACCATGATTAATAAAAAAATGAATTAATACCTTTAAAAAGCATCTTTTCTATACGTGGGGATAAGATTGCTAAACATCTATTAACCGACAAAGAAATTTCCATAACAGATTCAGCCGCCCAAATAGCTTTAAATAAAGTAAAAATGTTAAATTTAATAGATTTTGTATTTACCAGTCACAGCTACACCAGCAGGATAAATAAATGTTGGGAATGTACAAAAAACAGCACCATAAATTCCCAAAATTCCGTGGACAAAACCCAGAAGCCAGAGAATAGAGCAGTCAGTTATAGATATGTATCTAAAATGAGGGTCCATACAAAACAATCATTAACATAAGATTTACAGTAAAAGTTTGTAGCAAGCATTATCACGATGTTTGTATATAGAATATATGCAGGGGATATATAGAATCTAAGTTCATTCTTTAGAGTTTTTCATTTAAAAAAGTGCTTACATAAAAGATAGCGCACATCACAATTGTAATAATAGACTCAACTATGTGCTGTCGAGAAGCTAATGGCACATCATTTGTGTGAAAATCAGTACAGTTGTATAGTCGATTGTATACATCTCTTTGTAGAAGAAACATATTCATATTCTGTAAAAAAGACTTTGAAAAGGAAAAGTTAGCGTTTTACACGGTATAGAAATTTGGCTCCATAGAATACTGAGCAGAAAATAGTTACGTTATTTTTTCCTCCTATAGCAAGAATTTTCAATTTTTTTCTTCAGAGAATTAAAAAACACAGTAAAAATTTAAATTATGCCTTTGATTTAAATTAATTGAATTAACTTATTTAAGCACCACAAAAAGCGTTCATACAACAAGAAATACATCTGAGGAAACATACACACATATAAATATACATAAATATAAATATACACATATAAAAAAACAGCAGAGGGGACTAAGGCATATTTTTTGGGCGTACCCTCAAACATATAACCCTCAAACCTATATAAAGTCGAAATTGTTACTTACAAATAGGGTTGTCGGATCGGATATCCGATTTCAGATAATATCCGAAATTATCCGGGATTTTTTCGGATATCGGATCGGATATCCGAAAATTTCGGATACCGGATACGGTGCGAGGTTGATTAGTCCTTGGTCTGCTTCAACTCTTCTCCGCAGATGCAAACAGCCTTATCGCCAACTTTTCTGAAAGATTTCCACACTTGGCTCGGCATTCTTCTAGAATAGGGTTGTCGGATTGGATATCCGATTTCGGATAATATTCGAAATTATCCGGGATTTTTTCGGATATCGGATCGGATCGGATATCCGAAACTTTCGGATATCGGATACGGATCGGATATCCGAATCCAATATTTTCAGATATCCGACAACCCTACTTACAAATGCTTTTTAAGCACTTTTGAAAAAATCGTTTTTTTTTGGGGTGGGGGTAAAACCGAGTAGCGTCAAAATTTCTTTGGTAGTATACATGTCGTATTCCTGATGAATAAAAAACATTGGGCTCCAAATTTCCGAGATGAACTGTGTGATCTACTATAAAATCAATTGATTGGTTGGAGATGCCTAAGACTTTCATGCCCTCCCTATTTATTGGATTTGACTCGAGGATCCTTGGAACGAATTCGGTCGTTCCGAAATGAAAGAAGAGAAAAAGGGCTATTCAATGGTACCAAACACCTTGTGGGAAAGAGTACATTTCACCATTAAAAATAAGGTTTCAATTTTTGTACGAACTTTTGCCTCGATTCACCCGATAACTTAGAGGAGAATAAAGGCTGAATTTGAAGGGCAAGGGAGTCATAGGAGGCCACTAATTTGAAGGGCCATTAACCCGTCTCCCTTACTAAACCAGGGCAAAAACTGCTTCTATATGCATTTTCTATATTTCTATATGCATTCTTTGATCAAAAGTGCTGCGCGGATTCATTTTGCAGGTAAGTCTGTGCGCGCATCTCTAACTCTCATGCCCTTTTACGGGAGCGACTGGGGCTCGGGGGCTTGGGGTTGAGATGCACACACAAACATACCTGAGACACAAGACATAGCTGTGCATGCATGAAAATAGCATGCATGCCAGAGCTTCTTTATGTGGTATGTCCCTGTAAGGGAAACTACGTTTAAGATATTCTCTTTTCCCACAGAGTGGCCCCTTAATTGTCCTTTCTCCTCCCTTATACAGCCCTTCTTCTCAATAAAATATGGTTGAGTAGCTCTTTTACAAAGTGGTCGATTTTTTTTGGGGGAGGGGATATAACCGAGTAGCGACGAAAATTGTGTTTCGAATATTTTTTTCTTATTTGATAAAAGAAAATCTTACAACCCTACTTACTTGTTAGTTCGTTTAGCTAAATAACTTTGATGTGGAACTTTTAAAAGCTGAGTGTAATGGAGAAGTCAATGATAAAATATCTTACTAGCACAACAACACTTCCTACTGCGTTAAACAATGAAATATACCTAGTTATACCTAGAAATGAGCACTAATACTTATCCATAGACTGCTCATAAATAAAAAGATTGCAAAAAAGTATGTGTGAGGGCTGTTCGTGTTTGGCTGCACGCAGACCACACAAGGAAATTTTTGGCTTGAAACTTTTGGATTTAAAGTCTATAACAAAAAATAACTAAATTTCTAAATCTTCTTATGGAAAAGAGTATATTTAGTTTACGTCCGCAGTCTTCTAGACTTTTACACAAGATTATTACATACACATCACACAAAGAGTTTTTGGAAGCATTGGAGCTGGAGCTTTTAAAAAAAGGTTTAGCTATGTAAAAGTTCAGTATAATTTTGTATTTTAGTATTAAAAATGAAAGAAAAATTATCGCTTTTATCGTTGTTTGGAGTGGTCTCATATAAAGGTTTCGCCAATGATTTAAGATTATTTTTCGGTTGCCAAATCATTATAATCTTTTATTTTATACAAGGAAATCTTAAAACAACAAACAAGTCTAAATTCAAAAAAGATTAATTTCATAATAACTGAGAAAGTGTAGGATCAGGCCAAGGTTGCAGTGGCTCAGGTAGTCCTTTCCATGGAGATGCAGTTGTGGAACATGAAAATGGAAATGGCGAAGGCAAAAAGGTGGTTGGCAACAAGTGGTAAGGTTCTGGTACAACTAGTCCAGGCGCAGATGGCCAGGAAGGGGAGATCACTTGATTTGGTTGAGGAAAAGGCCAAGGATTGGGCATGGGACGCCAAGTAATGGTCATTGGCTGAAGGGGTAGCAGAGGTTGAACAGGCCACCATGGCTCAGGTGTTGTTCCTGGTTTCGTTGCAACAGGAAGAGGCAGGGTGGGCACTGGAAGGGTTATAGGTGGGGCAGGGGGAACTACCATAGGAACTATTGGTGGTCCGGGAGACACATATGGAGGAAGAACGGCAACGGATGACTCGGTAGATGAAACTGTTGAAGAAGGTGAAGCAGGCATGGTAGCGGTTACAGAGTTGCTTTTTATTGTTGAACTAACATTCTGAAATAATCAATATTTATATAAATTGAAAAAAGCTAACAGAAAACTTACGAATATATTCTTCATGGTAGATTCCACAATTACTTGACCCCCACCTACATCCGGATACACAATGGTTAGACGACGACTGTTTTTCGCACTATCAATCGCAGTCCCATTAGTTGGACATTTAGGCGATTTTCGCCCAGATACGTAAAGACTGTAGTTCAATATAGAATAAAAACTGCTTATCTTAAACATACCTAGGATTACAAAAGCCACAAGACCGCCTGCAAATGCGGAAAGCTAAGGAGGCGCTTTCACCATTGCAACTTACCTGGACGAAAATTATTATTATATCCATATTATAAAAGCTACCGTATTTCCTCTAATAGCTCCCCCTGCTCCATTAACTCCCCTCACTCTAATAATTCGCCCCCCCCTGTTTTGTGCAAATAATCGCGCTCTTTGGTTCGACAAGTGGCTGTGAGCGAAGAAGTAGACGCTGAGCAGGACAACGAAAACGGCTATCTGAGCGATGAATCTCTTCAGTTTGATGAACTCGATGAAATGAATAGGCCTAACTCAGAATTTCACATGTTTTAATTGTTTGAAAATGTCATTTTGTGTGGATAAAATTTGTTTGGCTGACGTGGTTCTCTTGAAAATTTTGCAGACTAAAAAATAACTCCCCCTGCTCCATTAACTCCCCCCGCTCTAATAACTCCCCCCCCCCTTAGAAGGCATCCAAAAAATAACTCCCCCGGGGGAGCTATTAGAGGAAATACGGTATTTTAGAGCATGAAATTTAGACATTAGATAAGGTCTCCTATTCGTCTTTATTTCAATGTTTGGCAGGAGTACACTATACAGCATAGCTTAAAAATGACTAAAATCATCTTTCTTCAACGTTTTAGCTTCTAAAAAAATAATTAAAACATGTTTTTAAGTTGGGGTCGACACTTTTCGGCGAAAAAAAAAGTTTGACCAAAATTTGACTTTTTGCCTTGGGGGACCAAGGTAAACCATTTTATTTTAGAGTAGTCGACCCCATTTTGGTCACTGGAGCTGGGCAAAAAGAGCCTCCATATGCATTTTATGAACAATTTTTCCAGAAGTGCTTAAAAACCAAGTAACGATTTCGGCATAAAGAGGCCAAAATAGTAAGGTAGAGGGAGGTAAGGGCTGTGTTGGGAGGGGAAGGAAATGATAGGGAGCCACTAATATGAAGGGCCATTCACTCGTTTCCCTTACCGAACTAAGGCAAAAAGTGCCTCTAGATGCATTGATCAAGAGTGCTGTTCGGATATATCTCACGGGTAAGTCTGTGTGTCCATCTCTAACTTTCAAGGCCCTTATCGGGAGCTTGGAGTTGAGATGCACACACCAACACACCTGAGATATAAATTACTCGAAAATAGCTTTGGATGCATGAAATTAGCATGCATAGCAGAACTTCTTTACGTGCTAGGTCCTTGTAAGGGAAACTATGTTCAAGATCTTCTCTATTCATACAAAGTAGACCTTCCTTAGAAAGTGGCCCCTTACTTGCGCCTTCCCCTCCACTATACAGTCCTTCTTCTCAATAAAATATGGTCGAATAGCACTTTTATGAAGTAGTCCTATTCTTTTCCTTTCCCCTCCCAATACAACCTTGAAATCTTTTAAAATAGTCTTTTTGTTTTTTTTTTGGCATAAATTATACATAACGATGATTATTAGACACTTGTGAAAAAATCGATTTGGGAAGGGGAGCATAACCGAGTAACGCCGAAAATTGTATTTCTACTAGAACTGCTCCTGAAACTGTAAGGAGGGAGATTTGCGGAAGCATACTTCTAACCGAAAACACTACCCGAATGTAGATTTGAAATCATTTTATGATTTCAAATGAAACCTGGTCTTGACCCGAAAGAATGTCGACCCGTGTTCGGAAAATCATTGTTTCCTCGTTCTTAAAATATCGAACCTTGAGCTCTGAATTTTCTGGTTAGTTAATTATTGTTGAGTTCAATGT
>BBSZ01002838.1:1531-15503 GCA_000981365.1 Subanguina moxae | reverse complement strand
AGAGTTTCCACCTTTGCACTCAATTCTTCGGCTTTCCCTGTTTGATCAGCCAGCTCTCTGTCTCTTTCTCGGCCCAATTGCTTCAAATAGGCATTTTCCATAGTGAGACTATCGATTTCAGCCCTAAAGGCTTCATTAGTTTCATCGATGCCGGCCTTGCTGGTGATTCGCTCTCGAAGGGTACTGATCTCCTCCTGGATCGCATTCAGTTAAGCAAAATTTAACAATTCACGCTAAAAAAAGTCACCTTCAGCATATCCCTTTCCACCTCCCAATTCTCTTCCTTTTCAGCAATTTCCACTGCTTCTCGCTCAGCCACCTCTTTTAGTTCTTCAGCATTGGTGTGCTCGTATTGCATGATGAGACGCATGGACTGGAAGACTGTGTCGATGTCTTGAAAGCCGCTGGCACCATAGTCCACCCCCTCCAATTGATCGGGCAGTTCCAGCTATGAAAGGTAAAAAGGCATAGGATAACGGAAAAATTAAAAGAAACTGAGAAATACCCACATCCACCAGCTGCTCATACCAGTATTGCAGTTGCTCCGGCTCTTCTTCAATTACTTGCTCCAACCTGGGCAAAGCTGCCAATTTAGCTGCTATTGAAGAAAAACTCGAAGTCATTGTTGTTTGGCAGGAGAGCAAGCTCTTAAAGGCTTAGAGCCTTGCAATCTGATTGCTCGAACAATTGGCTGAAATTTTCTTCATTGGCGGCATCTGAAAAGAAAATTATATTTGACAAATAAGCGTTAATGAATACTATATACTTTACACAGAGGCGCACACTACTTTTGTTTGTTTCTTTTATTTATTTGTATTTATTCCAATGGTCATTGCCTAGTGACCATTTATTAAGGTTTCGTCGCCCATATGCAGAGATAATAGCTTGAAGATAGTCCAAGACATTTGCTACTACTTCTGTTAAAAGAGAGAAGCTAGAGAGATGCGAGAGCGAGAGACCATATCTAGCGGCGGAAATTCTTGACATTTATTGTCATAGCAACTTTTTACTTTTGCCAGGAGCATCAACAGCTTTATTCACAACTTAATTACAATCTATTCCATAATCAATTCTGTGGCAATGCAATTGTCGAAATTGCTAAACTCAAAGTGAGTTGCTCAATCCAGAGTACTGATTATTACTTTCGAAAGAAAGGCAAAAACATCGCGATCCAGTTAGTAACGGATTGATAGTGCCAAACATGCGTTTTAAATTGGCGCGTAAAATTTTTTGTTTCGACTTGAATTGATTCCATTACCGTAGGCTCCAAAATTTTTGCCATTTTGCGATTAAATTCAGCTTTTGTGTGCATCGATTTTGTAAATGCCTTGAATTTATAGCCTGGCCGTAGAAATATGTTATGATTTTTTGCGCTTGAGTCATTTTTTTGGAACATTTATTGGAAGGACGGCACCCAACTCACCCCGAGGGCCAAATTATTTGTTAGCCGTGAATCACTAAAACTAGGTCAAACAGGCTATGAGCTGCGTCTCAGCTAACGTATGCTGGCCTACCCTAAGCCTAAGGCCTAAGCTTGTTAGAACGACCAAGTGAAATGTTTGCTTGTATGTGCATTCGAATGCAGGGCAAGACTTTTGGGACCCAAGGCGAATTGGGTTTTTACTTGTTAAAGATGTGTACATGGTGTTTACCTCTTTTTATCTTTCCATGGCTTATTAATTTTGCCATTTCTAGATCAATCTGCTTGGCTATAGGAACTGATAGAGTAATGGATGTAAAATTGAAGCCACACTCTGATGAAAGTCGCTGGACAATGATCTATCCGCTCTATATCAATTCTAAAAAGACTGTGGCCCAGGGTCGTCGTATTGTTAAGGAAAAGTGCGTGGAAAACCCAACTGCTCAGGAGATCGCCGATATTGTGACGTATACAGGCCTGAAATGTAAATTAGAGGTTATTTTGCTATTATGCTCAACGTTTGTTGCATTTCTTTTCCTAAAATGAGTCCCGACACCAGTTCTTCTGGTTAAGTGTTCGTAATTGTTCAGTTCACAGACCAAATTATTAAATTTGCACTAAAACCAGTAAAGTCTTCTTATATTGGCCACACTTCATCTACTTTAATGGTTTGAGTGACTAATTTGCAGGCAAAAAAGATGCATCCAAGGGATCCAACAAGAGACGCAAATCTTCAGGGCCGGCTTCGTGTACAACTGAAGAATGACGATGGCTCTGCCTGCAATAGTCTATTCCCAACGAGTAAGTTTTTTTTTCGGTGCTGTCTGTTAATGTTAATTTCTGCCCCTCTAAGCGGGGTCTCATTTACAATTTCGCTTAAAGATTATCATTGGCATGACGCAGAATTTAATTTCGTTAATCCGAGTCTCTCACTACGGTGTGCTATAGATTGAAAAGTTTTATACAGTTTTACTTTATATCAGTTTTGAGATATTTAAGACGCTTTCAATTTTTAAGCGTTAGGAAGAGCTGGTATCTGCGTGCTTAAATTATAGTTGGCCCCGTTGTAGTGATTCTCAGTATATTGCCCTTCCCTCAATCTGGAGACTTTATAATAACGGTCCATTATATGTGTTATGCCAATGACGGTCTTACACACGGCCTTTAAATTCGTTTAACGGACATTTCCTTTAATTCTTCTTATGAGTTCAACGTGTTATTTTAGGGGAGTCTCTGATGCTCTACATTGCAGAAATGATTCCGAAGCTTAAGTCTCGCCAGGCGGCTAGCTCTGCTTCATCTTCCCAGGCGACGAATGCGACGGCAGGTGGAAAACAGAAGCGAAGGAAATAAGTACCGCACGTTGTCGTGTTTTGATTTTGATTTGTCAATAAATTGTTTATAGGGTTGTTAGTAGTTTTCTGTATCCTTAAATTAAACGTTGGCGATAGATAGCTAATATGGTTTCCATCGTGATATTTTTGTCAGGAGTTCGCTGCTCTATGTCTCACTTGTCTTTTTTTAGTTGTTGTCTAAGCCCATCGCTGCTGTCTTGAACTAGGCTGAGGTGCAGAATGCCGCGTCAAATTACCGACATCAAAGAGTTCCTTTTGACTGCTCGCCGCAAGGATGCGAAGTCAGTAAAGATCAAGAAGAACCGTGAGAATGTCAAGTTTAAGGTTGATTTCCAAATTGTGCTAAGTTTTTCAAATTGAATATTTAACTCCTATTGTTTCAGGTTCGATGCAGTCGTTTCTTGTACACTCTTGTAGTGGAGGACAAGGAGAAAGCCGAAAAGCTTAAGCAGTCCCTGCCTCCAGGCCTTCAAGTCAAAGAGCTAAAGTAAAAAGTTGTGGTCGCGTCGTTAAAGAATTGTTTTGGTTGCTCGAATAAAGTACTTTGTTGTTTCTGCCAGTCCGCATACTTTTAGGCCCTGTAAAATTTAGACTTTCAAAGACGATAAAATCGGTCAAGGCTGCAGCTAAATTTGTGAAAAAAAAAGAAACTTTGGTGGGCTGTGCCATTTTAGTCAACTTTGTCCCTGTGCTGTTGTTTGCTCATGTTTATTTCAAAAGCTTTCTTTTCGGTAGTAAGAACGGCCCAAGTAGACATGCATTGGTACCTGTTTTGAAGGAATAAGCATGCTAATTTTTGCGTTGTCTTTTTATTCTTGGCACGGATGAATGGGACTCAATCGAGGTGGCAGTGCCAAAAAGCGAGTGGAAAACTTCCAGTGGACGGAATTTAAATGTCTGTCTTAGACCTTGTCTTCTCTTCCGTTAAATCGAGCGTCGACTGTATCATCTTGTTGTCATCTAAGTTTGAATACAATACAACACATCTTATGCACACTGCCTCACTCACTTAAATTGTGTTTCCTCTCCTCCAGCCTCCGTCCCATAATTTTTTTCCTCCGCCTCCGGCCCTAAAATTTAAAACCTTTGTTTTTATACAATATGGTAGACTTACAATTTTTTTTGAACAAATTTTTCAGAATCGAGTACTTCCATATCCAATGAGTTAGTGCTGAAAAAATAGTCATAACTAGGGTTGCCGACTCGACGCGTCGATTTCGACGTTCGACTCGGTGCATAGACGTTTCGCAAATTTTTGCATTTGTAGGATTATTGTCTCAATCTTGATTACTGTTAAAGTTATTACGGTATATTTACGTCTGTCTCTCTATATCTGCTCCTACCATTTTGCTTATTTTTAATAGAAAATGCTAATAAATATAATAACATGAAAAATTAAGATCAATAACATGATTTGAATAAAAATAATTGGGTGCGTCCATAGTTTTGGGACACAAACACATGGGTAAATTGAAAAATTGATCGCCTTTTTTAAAAAGCTTCCGAAAGGTCTGTTTAGATGAATTAAGTATGCTTATTTTGGGCTACTATAACTACTGAAAATCAATTGCCGCAAAGTTTGTTTATATTATTATTCAAAAATCCCAAAAAGGGTGGTGCGTCCATAGTTTTGAGACAGAGTGTAAATATATGAATAGAACTTTCATTCTTGTAAATTAGACTGTCTTCAGCTGTTGCTTTTCGATCGAGTCCTCCTTTAAATCTTGGTAAGCTGGTAGAGTCACTTCAATAAGTATTTTTAAACGCCTTTTGCAGGTGGTCGGTTCTGTTACCTATGGTCTACTTCAAAAACAAGCAATTAGAAGAGGCTAGAAGTCGTTACAAACTGCGTGATGAAGACTCTGACTCGGTGGAAAGTGTGAACGAGGTAAGCCAAATGGCATTTCCACAGTGTAGCGTCGAATTAACGTTTTTCTGAAAAAAAAAATTTTTGCAAGCTTTGCATACAATTTCTGAAAGTACTATTCTTATCATATTGTGAGGCCTAACATTTAAAATGTCTGGTAGATTGTTGACTATGTTTATGGAGCATGATGAGTATAACACTCTTAAAAATTGAGTGCTAAGCTCACAAAGTTATTTTGTGTTATTTTTGTTTTTTTGGAAGAAAGATTAATTCTGGCTCCTTCCTCTTTATTGTAATTTTCTTTGCAAATCTTGATTTTGAATTTCAGAGTGTCTCCAATCATGGTCTGAATGTCCGTGCCTATTCTTCTTCGCCTCTTAACCCAAGCCCTGTTGTTCCTTCAAGATTTGATTCGACAAATAATCTTGATCTTGACTTTCTCAGTTCCTCTGATAGTGAGCTCCCTGAAAGTGGAAATTCAGCAATAGGCGACGTCTTCTTCACCAGTCGATCTTCAAGGCCAACAATTACTCGGCGAGAAAGAGTCCGTGATCGGTCTCTCGGTCTAACTTCTGAAAAGCTGTACCGTAGGGTTAACAACTATTCCATTTTGCGCCAGACAGCCTTGCCTGTAAGTTGCTTTTTATTTTTTAATAAATTTTTTTCTATCTCTTTTCTAGCTACGGGGTGGGAATCGTGTCAATGATTCTCGAAATGCTCAAAAGAAGCGAACCAAATCTGTGCATCCAGTTGAAAAGCGGAGCCATAAATTCTTCTCTTACAATGGACGATCCAAGTCAATGCATGGGACAACATCAGAGGAGATTATCACCAAGTTATTAGAAAGGAAAGATCGTCGCATTTCTGTAGAATATATGCACATCATAAGTTCTCCTTTGTCGTCTTCAGATGAAGTTTGTCTCAAGAATTTTGTCTCTGTTTAGGCGCATTTTTTTCAGGAAATTCCAAGAGAAAATAATGATGCTTCAAAGAACAGCGTTGCTTTGTCACCCAGAAATAACGTCAAAAACAGTATTATTCGAAACAGTAGTCAATCAGAAGCCTTGAGTTTCAACATTTGTCGTAAGAGTGCATCAAAAGGGTCTGTCAAATTGGGAAATGATGCACCCTTTTACTTGGCTGGTCCAGAATATGCTGCTTGGTGTAGGTCAGTCTATGGAGATTCTCGTCCGATTCGGGTTCCGAAACAACCTGTAGAAATCAAAGGTGTGTTCAAATCGCAACTGAATCGCTTTCGTGAGCCGAAAAAAGGATTCCGATTAATGGACGAGGTGCGATCATTTTAGTCTTTTTTGCTAGATTGACTTTGATTAGTTAGGTATCTCCCACCAATTATCTCTCGTTGTGGCGTGGTTCAGATGATGGGCAGCACACAGATCAAGAGAAGCATCGTGGCAGCGCTGATCAGCACGGCTTCTACCTACTTGGGCCTGAATACAAAGCGTGGTGTTCTACGTTGAAAAAGGGAATGGTCTCAAGTTCTTACCAGTTATGTGCTGCTCGAAATAAGATGAAAGTCACTGGAATGTTTAAGTCTTTCCTGAATCGTTTTCGGCGAAGAGATCGAACTGAGCTAATTCAAAGATCTGCTAAATCTAAAGACGAGGTTAAAAATGCTTCCGTTCGTGTTTAATGCAACTGTTTAGGAATCGCAGGACTCTGAGTGGGGAGATGGGCCTTTGTTTATGGCCTTCTCTCATTCTACACCGCTGATAGGGGGTTCATATGGCCGTCTTTCGTCTCAGGTCTTGTCCAAACCAAATATAACTCCAACAGTCACGAGAAGCTGCTTTGCCACACCATGGCGTCCTCGAGTGGAGCTTGTTAAAAAGACGCGGTCTTGGATCGAAATGGCGCCCAAGTCATTTTTGAAATCAAATGTTGGTCTTTGAAGTCTGCTCGATATTTACTATCATTTTTAGGTGCAGCTGACACCACTTCGGAGGAACATAGGCCTCCAATTGACTCCCTCATTGATACGCGATTTGTCAAGTAGGCAAATCTTAGTAATAAAGAAGTAGGAGGTTGGAACATACTCATTGCAGTTTCTATGAAAAGCAATCTGACTGATGACAGCGGACTCCCAATGCGTGTGGCTAGCATCAATCCTCCCGTCCGTAATCATACTAAGAATATGGAACTTCATGTGTTGGTGGATGGACAAGCAGAAGCAGTGGTCGTTCCATTCGACTTTAAATCCAACAAGGAAAAGCCGGTGGTGGAAGTTGTCGAAGTGCTTCTCGATAAGCGGTCTATCTGGCGCCGTAAACAATCTTCAAGAGTAAGCGGACAAAAGAAATCCTCTTGCGCCAATAACATAAAATGAATAAACTGGATTCCATTTAAAAACATCTATGTTGTCTAAGTCGATTTCGTGTGGCTAACAAATAAACTAATGAATTAGTGTACTGGCTATTTTGGGGACGGTTTTCACTTCCGGGCCAGTGTTCCTCTTTGTGTAAATTATGCATGGATCAAAACTACAAACGTAAAATTGCTAAATGGCTACTAAAATCTAGGGTATCGCTGCGGAAATTTTATTGACTTTTAAGCTAACCTTCTGGTTGCTTTTTGAATAAATTTAATGATCAATGATATAATATCGATATTATATAAGAAACTGCGTATTACTGTCACTGCAGCCATTTTTGTTCTCTTATAATTGCTTGCCAGTGGGAAGAAGTTGCCACTGTATTTTTGTCCAAAACAACAATAAATAATTTATTTGGTGCAAAGTACAAATAATACGTGGTATTACTGGAGACTAAAAAAGAGGGAGTTGGACGACATTATCTCTTCCGAAGGAGAGTCGACACAAATCCCTTCTTCAATTCGAAGACCAATAGGGTGGGTTGGAGCAGGGATATGTGTGTGTCTTTGTGCTGCAGCAATTTACAAGTCTAGACAAGCATTTAAATAAGGATGAAAATGATGCCGGATTTCGTATGTGCAATTGGAGAAGGAGAAGGCCAACAGCATTAGTCGAAACTAGTTGAGCCCAATTCTCTTTTGTTGAAATAGTCAAATGACCGCTTGTCAAAGCCAGTAAAACCTCGGCTGTTGAAAGAGTCGAATGCACTGCGTTTGTCCATTCCTGTGAATCCGCTTCCCACCTAAATCAGGCAGCTTAATTAAATTATGTTAATCAAGAGCCATAAAAATTCCTCCAAAGCGGCATGCATGCTCATACCCGTAAGTGGGATGACAGATTGCAACGCCAATTTTACGTACAAAATCCTAAAAAAATTAAAAGTTTGGCTACCACTGCATTATACCCATTCAATTCAAAGCCCCCTTTGTCCCTGCAAGATGCCGAATGGGGCTCGAGAGTTAAAGATGCGCGTACAGACCCGCGAGATGGCACTAAAATAGGCTAGGGGCGGATGAGAAACGTATTGAGTGGCATTTACATGGGGGGAGGGGGGGAGTATAAACCAGCACAGCCGGAGGAGAGCCATTGCAGGACAAAATTTTAATTTTTTGGGGCCTCGTAGGTAAAACTGGTGTAACGATCTGTCATCCCGCTTACGAGTATGAGCATTACCACATATTTAGACTTTAATAAATGGAAACTTACAAATGAATCAAACGGAGATCGTTTGTCAAAGCCGGTGAAGCCACGGCTGTTGAAGGAGTCAAAGCTACGTTTGTCCAGTCCAGAAAACGTACCAGCCTAAACATATTTTTAAAGATTAGTCACAATCATTCCTTTTTGTTAGTACAGTCAAACCTGGATAAGCCGACACCCCTAGATTCAAAAAAATGTGTTTGTGGCATTGTGTTTTTGACCTATGTTTTGCTGGTGTCTTCTGGGCATGTTATATACCAAAATTTAGCTTAGATTCTAGGCTACGTTTTGGTATATAACATGCCCAGAAGACACCAGCAAAACATAGGTCAAAAACACAATGCCACAAACACATTTTTTTGAATTTAGGGGTGTCGGCTTATCCAGGTTTGACTGTACTACGAAAATTGTTAATGACTTAAGCTTAGTTATGAAGTTAGTTTTGAAGGGCATTTTGCTTTGAATAAATATATTGATTGCAAAAGAGTGTCTTCAATACACTCAATATCCACCTATACTAAAGCGCCACTTTTGTTTGAAACACTGTATTTTTAGGTATGTTCCTACAATCTTTGTTTATTTCTGAAGGTGGCGTTTGTGATGTAGCGATCCTATGTAGCGAGTTGATGTAGCGATATAACCTGTTTTAATGCCCTAAAAATGGTTGCGAGTCGTTTTAGCCTGGTTCTTTGCGGTTAAGGCAGTTCTTCTGCAACCCATTTGTGCAACTTTTTCGCCCTTTTACCATGTCTTTCTCACTGGACTATGACAAAAAAGGCCTGAAATGCCTTTCTTTTCCCCAGAATCTTGCTGGGATTCATCTCGCAGGTAAGTCTGTAACATTTGTAACTCTCAAGCGGCCGTCGCCCCCTTACGCGGGCTTGAAGTTGAGATGCGCACACACCCATACCTGAGAGATAGCAGAAGCAGCACTGGATGCATGAAAATAACATGAATGACAGAGCTTTTTTATGCGGTAGAGTTTTTCGTTTCTCTTTTTCTACAGAGTGGGCCCTCCTTAGTGGCCCCTTACTTGTGGCCTTTTAATTGTCCCTTTCCTTCCCTATACAGCCATTCATCCCATAAAAATAGTGAAAAAATGCTTCTTATATGGTCAATATATCTAGAGAACCAAGTATTTTTTTTGGGGGGGGGGGTATAATATTGTAGTACCAGATCCAACTTTTTTGGGAGTCCGTTCAATCGAGGGTTGACTGTAGGCTAGAGTCTGTAGTAAATTCTGAATTGCTATTGCAATAGTGACCTTTTTTGTTTTCAGTGCTGAAAAAATTGGAGTAAAACTAAAATTGCAAATAATCTCTTTGAAATTGCTAAACTAAAAAAGGCTTTGCTTCAAAAAAGGCATGAGAGTCAATAAAGGAAGAAAAAGCAGCTGTGAGTGGAAGAAGTGAGCAAACAAAAAAATTTTATGGTCTTTCAACAAGTCGACGAGCAAGACCACATGGGTAGAGCAGAAATTAATTGTGGAGGAAGACACCACTGTGCCCACAACATTTTTTTGGGAGGTGTTGATGACAAACAAGTCGGATTTAACTATAGTTTGCTGCAGCAAAACAAGAAATTGACGCTATTTGGCTATAGCACCCAATCGATTTTTCCAAAAGTGCTTAAAAATCATTTTTAAGTAATAATTTGGCCAAAAAGAGGCCGTAACTTAGAGGGAATAAGAGCTGAATTGGGAGGTAAGGGAGGCAATATAAAGGCCATTCACCCCTTTCTCTTACTGAACCAGGACAAAAAGTGCCTCTAGATGCTTTCTCTGATCAAGAGCATTACTCGGATTCATCTCGCAGATAAGTCTGTGCGCGCATCTTTAACTCTCAAGCCCTTTGCGGGGCCGAGCGGGACTTGGAGTTGAGATGCGCACACAAACATACCTGAGACATAATTCCCTCAAGAACAAGCTCTAGATGCATGAAAATAGCATGCAAAACAGGAATTTTTTATGCGGTAGGTCTCTTTAAGGGAACCTATGTTCAAGATCTTTTCTATTCATACAGAGTGGCCCCCTCATTGTCCCTTCCTCTCCCTTATACAATCTGTATTGCATATTCCAAATAACAAAGATGTTACAGTCAAGAGCAGAACTGAATCTAAAAAAATGAGCTGTAACTACAATGTGATCCACCTCCTTCTTAGCATGAAAGCTGGCGTGGTAACTAAAAGCACATCAAAAAATAAAAAAAGAATTAAGAAATTACCTCAATGAAGAAGCTCCATCTTCGTTGAATACCTTTCGACAGCCTTCTACATTGAAAACTACCAAATCTGTATCAAGCCAATTGTCTAGCAGAAGGTAGAAAGGATACCCGAACTCTTTGCTCCGAATCCAATGCAAGGTCGAGTGACGATTCAGACCAAATCAAGTCCACATGTGAATTTTGAAACAACTTAAAGACACTAAAGCAGTCAAAGTTACCTTTTTACGACGCATAATTCCAGCTATTTAGCCTCTCTTTTAATTTTCTTGACAATTCTTTACACAATTCTAAGCTAAACCTGAGAAAAGAATAAAAATCCAGAGAGAGCTATATAGCTACTCATAAAGTTTTAGAAGTAAATTTTTTCGGTTTTGGTCCATTTTGTGCATCTTATTGTTTCTCTAACTTGTTCCGAGTGCCTAGTTAACCAGACCTATTTCCCGATAAAACCACTTCCTGGGACCCACTTTGGGGTGGCCAGTTATCGAGGGTGGTTTGTATAAAGGTGACTTCCTTCAAAGCAAGCATAAACTTACAAAAGAGTCGAAGGCTCGCTTGTCAAAGCCACGGAAGCCCCGACTGACAAGAGAGTCGAATGCCCGTTTGTCGAAGCCGGTGAAACCTCGGCTATTGAAGGAGTCAAAGCTGCGTTTGTCTGGTTGCACCTCCTGGTTGCTATTGACTGCAGCAGTTGGAGCTCCTATTGTCAACTGTAAAAATGTCTTATTTTTATTTGAGAAGGCTTTTTTTCTCATGGGGGCTTTTTGGGTGCATTGACTTTCCGAGCCTATTTTGGCTCTAGTGTACATTCTTTTAAGGTAGTCATTTGTCCTTGAAAGAGGTATTTGTAAATAATACGCTGCTTAGGCCTACAAATGTTGCACTTGTTGTTTTGTTGAATTTTTGTGTTTTCCGAATAAAGTCTTATTGTCTGGTACCAATTGGTGTGCCCGAGACTCCGCTTGTTAAAAAAAGATCTCGTTGGGACAGTGGAAAATACAGTCGAACCTCGTTAAACTGGCACCCCTAATTCAAAAAAATGTGTTTGTGGCATTGTGTTTTTGACCTATGTTTTGCCGGTGTCTTTTGGGCATGTTATATACCAAAACGTAGCCTAGAATCTAAGCTAAATTTTGGTATATAACATGCCCAGAAGACACCGGCAAAACATAGGTCAAAAACACAATGCCACAAACACATTTTTTTGAATTAGGGGTGCCAGTTTAACGAGGTTCGACTGTAGAAGTTATGGCCAAAATATATTCGTTACATTACAATGCCGGATCCTGTATTTTTTGTTCCTAATACCAGTCCCAAATTTTGTGTATATTCTTAGCCCAATCTCAAATAAATCTGTAAACAAAAGAATTTTAATTGGATTCGTTGGTTGTTTCTTACTAATTGCCTAGTCTACCCTCACAGCCATGTGCTCTTTGGTTTCACTTGAACCAATTTCTGTTCCCTAGGGACTTTTGTTCTTATGCCATTGCTAAAAAGTCTTACATTTTGAGGTGGAAATTCTTCTTTATTTTATACTTTCCCCAGTATTTGAGCTGTTTTAATTAGAGGAAACGCTATGTACAAAAAAAAATCTCACACGACACTTGGGAACTTTTGACATAGTTGACATCCACACGAGATTACTATGAAAGAAGTTTATAAAACAGTAAAAGCAATTATTTTTTCTACAGGGTGAGTCGATTTTCACTTTTCTATTCAGGCTTACAAGTTGTATGATACAACTAAACCTAGGGCTTTAGGATAGGCCAATGTAGGTTAGCCGTAAACCACTAAACCTAGATGAAACAGGGTATACACTGGGTATCGGCTAACCTAGGCTTTTTTTCTCATGGAGGCTTTTTGGTCTGCAACCCATTAGCTCTTTTACCATGTTTTTCTCACTGGACTATGGCAAAAAAGGCCTGAAATGCATTTATTTCTCCACAATCTTGTTCGGATTCATCTCACCGGTAAATCTAACTCTCAAGGCTCAGGGTTATGGAGTTGAGACGCGTACACAAACATACCTGCGAGATCAATCACTCAAGAAGCAGCTCTGGATGCATGAAAATAGTATGCATGTCAGAACTTTTTTATGCGGTAGAGTCCAGTCGACAAAGCTATGTTCAAGATCTTCTATTTTCCTGAGTGAGCTCTCCTCAGAAAGCGACCCCTTGAAAGTGTCTCTTTCCCTCTCTATACAGCCCCTCATCCCTTTAAAAAGTGTCAAAAATTCTTGTTATATGGTAAATGTACCTAGAAAGCCAATGTACTTTGTGGGTTATAATGCAGTACCAAAAAATTAAGAATACCAAAAGATTGACCTACCCCAAACATAGTTATTACGTAGAGACTGGCTATTAGCATTGTTGTCAACTGTGTAGTGACCAAAGACATTTGGGCTGCAAGACTGGAGTGGAAGAGGAGAGTTGACCGCTTGGAAGGCGGAATTTGAACCTGAACTACTTAATTGTTGGAGAAATGGATTGAAACTTATTTTCATTGTTTAACGGTAGCAAATTAAAAGGATATTCCCTGAGTGGAAGTCGAACTTGGGTGTGCCTACTCTCCACTTGTTTTAAGTAGCCTCTAGAAGGTTATGTAAGTAATCATACGACTAATGTCACCAAAAATTACTATAAAGGTGAAAAAGGTGATGTTCTCTAGAATCTCCCCAGAACTTCTCTCGTAGAATTTATAGCCATTTAAAAGGGCGTACCCGTGCGTGACACTGCCAATTTCAAAAACAAAAAAAGCGGGGAGCAGTTAAATGCTTGAGACCAAAATAACCGCATAGCCAATACTATATAACGGTACCACAACGTGGTTCTAAGTAGAGTTGGTCTCCCTTTTGTGAGGTCATGAGTGGGTGTGATAGTAGAAAAAAGTTGGGTGGGAGGGATCACGAGATGGTTTTTTCCAAAAAAAATACAAATTCTGGCTCTCTTCTCTGTCTTCACTGTTGTTTTCTAGCCCTGGCCTTCGGTTATTTTCTGTTTTGTTCTGATTTTTAGTCTTGATTTAAACTGGCTTTAACTTTTTAGGGTTTATCTTGATTTTATTTATCAAAATGTTTGGAATTTTTTGAGGCCAAGTGATATCTTTTTTAAAAGCTATTATTGTAGGGCTAAGTTATAGTTAAGACAAGCATACAAAACTCAACAAAATAGCGATAAAAATATCAAAATAAAATGAGATACAAGAAGAAGCGGATCAGATACAAGGAAAACACTTATCAGGTTACTTTAGCTAAATGTCTTTAAAAAGTTTGGAACACTGAGAAACGGTTACATATAGAAATAGATATATAGAAAGCTATTTTTGAAAAACGACAGAAAAACTACGGGAGGGATTCTGGTTGTAAAACAAGGGGTTGGTTTAATAAAGTGGTTACCGTATTACAGTCGAACCTCGTTAAACTGGCACCCCTAATTCAAAAAAATGTGTTTGTGGCATTGTGTTTTTGACCTACTTTTTCCAAACAAGCCTTAGGTTAGTTACCACTTAAATTGTATCTTA
>BBSZ01002816.1:0-22084 GCA_000981365.1 Subanguina moxae | reverse complement strand
TAAACAATCCTTTAAGCCATGAACAAAGAAATTAGAATCAAGGTTGAGTTGAAAACCCAACAGAAGAAGAGGTTTTCTTTGACTTCTGGCTTAAATGAAATTTCACTTTAAAATGAAATTTCATTTCACTTTAGCTAAAATGAAATTTCATTTTAGTTTAAATGAAATAGCTAAAGTGAAATGAAAAATGAAATGATATTTCATTTCATTTTGAAGTCATTTCACTTTAGCTATTTCATTTCACTTTGCGTCATTTCATTTTCAGATTTCATTTCATTATAAGTTTCATTTCATTTTAGCCATTTCATTTCATCTAACAAATTTCATTTCATTTTAAAGTCATTTCATTTTAGCCATTTTAAATGAAATTTCATTTCATTTAGGAAAACACTGGTTGGTAACTTGCGGTCTTTTTTTTTGAATATTTAGCAATTTTTCATGAAAAATAGCAAAAAAGAGCGGCATATATTTTAATAGTTGTTACCCACAATTTAGGGAGCCAACTTCATAATGCTTTCAATAACAATCTTTGCTACTTATGAAGTGAGCAATTACCGCAAAGAGAGGTGTGGCAACGACCGTACTTTACCAGAAGAGAACACTCAGTACAACAAAGGAGTGGTGATGTGTGAAAATCTCACCAGAACCAACCGTTTGGCGATGGCCACTCTGGTGGTCTCTATTTTATTTCTAATGGTGCCCTCAACTTTTGTAGCTTTAAACGAGCTTTTGTTGGACTCAATGTTAGGTTACACCACAGATATAACTTATTTTTTGATCCCAATGGGATTGTTGTTAGCAGGTGGGTTGATTTGAGTAGGATCTGGATATTTTAACCATTGGTTTGAATTTAGGTATTTTCCATAGTACTTTGTACATGTTCTCCCACATGCAGCTGAGAATAGTGGCTAAGAAAAGACTAAAAATATTGTTTAAAAAAAAGTTCTATAAGATGAAAACAAAAACTTCACCGATTATTACAAAAAAAACCATTTTTTTGTCTTCTATAACGGTTTATAACAGATGTATGCAAAGGAAATAATGATATTAAGATATTATATTACCCATCAATAAAATAGCTCTCGTACATCATCTGACAAAATCACGAGATAAACTTTATTATTATTTCTTAAAAGCTCTTTGTTACAAAAATGCTCATAAGATTCTGCTGATCATTTTGGCTACATTGTATCCAAACATAACGATTAAAATTGCTCATATTTAGGATTGTCGACGCGTCGAAATTTTCTGATGTTTTTCACACGAATCTTTATTTTAACGATAGACATTAACAGCTAAGCTCAACACATCTCCGCTCAATTATTTGCCTAAGTTTCTAAGTCGATGGTATCGCGCAAGTGACAAAAAAAGGGAGCACAAATGAATGCGATGCAGACTACTTTGTGGGAATAACTTGTTACGACCACTGTTAATGTACAACCAGAAAATAAAGATTAATGTGAAAAAATATTACAAACATACAAAAAATAATAAAATTACCATGGAGGACCAAGTTGGTTTTGCAGAAATAGCAAAAACCACACGGAGAGCAAGCTCATTTTTAAAAACTTCAAAAGTACAACACTTAAATCTCCGGGAATCAGTCATTTCCCTCGTCAAAATATGCATCTCTACAGTCAAAATTTTAAAAGCCGATTGTCTCAGCTGTTTTTTAATATTTTTTCAGCACCTAGCCATGCCATTGATCTTTTTCTTTGATCTTTTCTTTCCAATGATGTGTTAATGTTGATTTAAAGAAATTTTTTACGACTAATTCTGAGAACATTAAGTCAGTTCATATTCTTCAGTAGCGCCAAAAATTATTTAACAACAACTGAGGTAATAAAGTTTTAAAAAGACTGGATAAATACATATTTTGGCGGGAAAATTATTTGGAGCCTTTTATAAAATGTTTTAAGCGGTCACATATTTTTTGAAAAATATCATATTCTCCAGGTCGTTGAAAATGTAAGTCCAGTTTTTTGGGGGAGTAATTTGCTTCATTCTTGTCATTATAGTTTGTACTCTAGCGGTCGTGAAGAACTTAACATTATTTCTATAGAAAATTTAGGAATACCGTATTTCCTGCAATAAACGCCCCCTCCCCTGATTCAGACCCGTCTTTTTGGCATTGTGTTTTTGACCTACTTATTGCAAACGACTCTTAGGCAATTCACCACGCAAATTGTAGCTAAAACAATAAGCTACAATTTAGGTGGTAATTCTTTCTAAGACTTGTCTAAACAAATTAGGTCAAAATCACAATGCCAAAAAAAAAAAACGATTTTGAATCAGGGGGTGGACGTTTACTACAGGAAATATGGCAACAAATAAAGTACTGACCGAATTTATCATTCTGTATTCCTGTTCAATGCATGCTGTCTGGCCTTTTCCTTCTTGAGTCCAATCCACATCTTTCTCTTGCATCTTAAGTAAAAGTTTTCATAAAAATGCACTTATTCTCGACCTCGTGACAAGTTCTCTTTCTATATAAGGTTTTTAAACAAAAATTTAGCTCAATTTAATTTGTTTGAGCAAGATAAAACCTGGAGATGACCATTTGCCTTTTTGGGATTATGCGATTGAGACTAATTATGATGGCTTTTATTTTCAAAAGCTTAATGCGATCAATTGCTGCTATTTAGCAACTTTCTCAAATTCCTCTAATATCCCTCCAGCTAGGAAGACCAACCCTACTAATCAATAATCAACTAATCATGAGTGGTTGATTAATTAATCGACTAATCAATTAACTGAAATACCACCCAGGAAAAAGTGCTTTTTATCGAGCTAAATTGTAGATTTAAAACAAAATTTTGAAAAGATTTTTTAAAGAGTCTCTATTTTTTTTTTCAAAACATTTCTCTTACAAGACCGTTGCCGTAGCCGAGAATGAGTACTGTGAATGTTTTAGCGTTCGCGGAAGACTTTCTCTCGAAAAGACGAAAGAGAACGTATCCTGCGCACGTTCAAATATTCTAAATTCTCATCATCAGTAGCGGCAATTATACCCTAAACATATTTTCATGTTTGTTTAAACAAATTTAGAAAATCCCCGGACCTGTTTAATCAGAGGCGTTAAATTATTCTCTAAGGCGTCAAACATTGGTGTCATGGCCTCTTCAGCTGCTCTCATACTCCCAAAGTCTCTGTTTAAAGCATTGTACGTAGGCATAGCTGTAGCAATTTGTGTATTTGTTAGCGAATTTATAACAATTGTATTCATATCTACAATAACTTTGTTTAGCTCTTAAATAATCTCCAAGTTAGAGGCAAATAACTAACCATCAGACAGCTGGCTGTAATTTTTCATTTGATAGATACCTATGGTCACGTTTTTACATATCTAAACAAGCAACCAATATTCAGACTAAATATGATTTTGCAGTTTTTAGTAGAAACTTTCTACCGAAATTTTTACACTCATTTAAGTAGGGATTGAGGGAAGAGTTGGCTCAAAGCTGTGACCGTAGACGACTTTCCCGAATACAGAGCAAAAGTGACGACTTATGCAAGCTTCGGAGATGCATTCAAAAGATAACCCACCGGCACAGGAACCAAATTTCGAAAGTTGACATAACTGACCATTAAAAGGTGTAAAGACTATCAAAACACTACAAAGGCTTTAGCATAAGCTTAGGCTTTTTGAATTTGTAGAAAAGCATAATTTTTTTTAGACTAAGAGACTTTTTCAGACTAAAAAGTCTTTTATGCACTAACTTGTTGGAATACAGTCGCCTCTCGATATAACGAAAGCCCTAAATTCAAAAAAGTGTGTTTGTGGCATTGTGTTTTTGACCTATTCTCTGCTAGTGTTTTCTGGGCATCTTGTATATCAAAATTTAGCTTAGATTCTAGGCTACGTTTTGGTATATAACATGCCCAGAAGACACCAGCAAAACGTAGGTCAAAAACACAATGCCACAAACACTTTTTTGAATTTAGGGTTTCGTTATATCGAGAGGCGACTGTACAATGATTTTTTTGGCTTTCGTTATGTTTTTTAAAAAAACTTTTTTTGCTTACTATCAGCCGGCATTTCTTTTTTTCAATCGGGGTTGAGATATACTTCCATTTTTGTGCCTTTCCGTTGCGTTGCCTGACTTCTTAGAGATATGGCTTTAGAATTGATAAAAGATAACGCTTTGAAAATCCGTTCCGAACTTTTGTTACACCCGTTATTATTTAAAACTGGTTTTGCTAAAGAAAAAGGCACAATTACACCTAGTTAACAGTAATAAGTAAGACTGTTGGACACAAACCGTATGCAGCTGGTCATCCGTCAAAAAATTGGTCACATAATTCTTGATTTTGTTAACGGTCTTTTGTTCTGCCATTTTCCCTTTTTCAGCATTCAATAGACTACAGGGTGAAAATACAAAGATTAGCAGTAAAGCAAGGATAACTTTCAAGGACAACTTTGTAATTCTATACAAAATCATGGTGCAAATACAACTAGACTGAGGAAATAAATTTTATTACAACGATTAGTTTAATTGAACATGCTTTAACCCTTTTATATGTTTATGTCCTTATAGTAATATAAAAAAAAATTCTGTGGGAATAGGATTTTGCTGTATTAAAAAAGTTTTTTTATTCTTTGGATTAAAAAATATTTCCTTTTAATTGACCCATGTGGGCAAAAAAAAACAAGTTTTATAGCTATTTAATCTTTTTTTATATTTTTTGTCTAAAAGATTTATTTTTATGTATTATACTTATTAAAGCATTAAACCAAAAAATAATCTCAATTCCAAGCCCCCGAACCCCCGTAAGAGGGCTTGAGAATTAGAGATGCGCAACAGACTTAACTGCGAGATGAATATGAGCAATACTCTTGAGAAATAAATGCACCTAGAGGCACTTTTTTCCCTGGTTCAGTAAGTGAGACGGGTGAATGGCCCTTCAAATTAGTGGCCTCCTATTACGCTGGCCTACCCTAAGCCTGAGGTTTAGTTGTATGCCCAAAAATGTGTGCTATTTAAATATTAGATACTCAGATTACTGGTGTAAGAAACTAGAAAGTTAGATATGTGTGTGTGTGGAATCGACGTGTGAAAGTCGTCAATCAACAATGGCTTGAAAATTTTATAAAATGCAGGCGGAAAGCCCATAAGTACCGAATCCTTTCATGAAAACAAAAAGTCTCAATAATTATGAACCAGATTAATAAAATGAAAAAAATTATTTCTCCACAGAAGGCGATTTTGAATCCAAAAAAGAAAAAAAAAAATCAAGGTTTATGAAGATGCTGAAGTCAAATATCTTAAAAAAAACTAAAGATTTTCATAGGTTAAGGCTTTAACTTACTCAAATCTGAGATCAACTGCTACGGAAAACACACAAACAGGCCAATCATATGCTGTAGGTATTACATAAGTTTTTGAAAATTCTTTATTTAAACGCATTTGGATGTCTTTTACAAAATATCAACAAATTTTTACTCCAAAATCATTTCATCGCATCGGAACATTGAAATTAGGTCCATCTTAGAAAGTAGCTGAAAATTAATCGAAGGATTAGTTAGAAAAATTATAATTTTAGTACAATAATAATAATGTATAATCAACATCTACGTGGAAACATTTTTATTGGGTTGGCACATAATTTATGGCGATTTTCTTTTAATGGTAGAAAGGCTTTTTGAGACCAGGTGGGAAATTACCAATATATCGATGGGGTCAAAGTTGGAACCAACGATTCGAGTTTATTGGCCAAAAGTCCCCAGCAAAATGGTGGAAAAGAATTGTGATTTCTTCGATGTTCAGAATGCAAATTTAAAAACGCCAAGAAGAGAAAGGAATGACCGAAAACAGGCCTAGAAGTTGAAGGCCGATAACAGCAACGACTCCAGCGAACAGAGAGCGGGTTTGCGAGAGGATCAAGCAAAATAACCAGTCAACGAGATCGATGACATAAAATTAATTGATGAGACTAGCTCATTGAAGTTTACAAGTTACAGCCAAACCTCGCTATAATATACCTCTTCAGGAGTGGGTATAGGGGTAAACTGGGTATAGAGTACAAAATAAGATTTTCGGTTCTACTGGAGCTTATCAACACCTTGATATTTTTAGATAATGTTTTAACCATTCTTAGCAAGTTTTATAAGCTGAAAATGATGACAATTCTGACATTGTCAGACGTAAAAACCTAATTATTTATCTTGTTTTACCAAAAATTGACTTTTGTGTAGGAAGAGCAAGATAAAAAAATCTATGGAGTATTTTTGTAGTTTATTTAATCTCAGGATCAAAGTAAAATTTAGCTATTTTTATGGCTTTGAAAAATAATATCTATCAGGAGCTAAAGAATATGTGGTTTTTTTATAAGAAAATTCACTACCTTTAAGACTTTCCATCCATTTTCTTGAGTTTTCATAAAGTAATCCGTGCAATCACTTTTTCTAAAAATTATTTTATTATTTCTAAAAAGATTGCATTGACGATCACATTTTTCTTGTTTCGCTGTCTTTGAACAAATAATGTCATGTTCAACGGTTTATAAATTAAATGATATCACTGGCACTTTCAACATCTGACAAAAAAAAGTAGTTGACAAAATGACAGATTGGAATTTTACTGAATTGGAAAGAAGCTGTTGAGATTTTGCCGAACTCGTAAGATCTTCTATTTGATAAATTACAATTCGTAATCCTTTTTGCTGGGTGCTATAAAATATTGAGTTACCTGCATTTTTTGGATGAAATTTCTCAGCAAATTGTGATAAAACTGCTTGGGATCGACAAAAGGTGTGCAATTCCTCGAGGAAGAGTGAATATGATAGACGTGCAAGTGTTATTCTAAGGCTTTAGAGGCACAAGAAAAAATAGATGTAAACATTTGTACAGTGGATTTCTCGAGTCTACGGAATTTTGAATTCCCTCTTTACCAGTTCAGCATTTTTCGAATTACTTTTTTTGCAAATTTGGCAAATTTTGGTGCGTAGACGTTTAACAAATGTTACAAAGTCCCTCAAACGTCTTATATAATGCCAAGGATTTGAAATTTCAAATTCTTTTCTTTTATTCTTGTTTTAATTTATTGTTTTTCCGATCCTGAGGGGCGTTTTTTCGTCTTTTCTGTAGAAATTGAACGCTGTATTTTTGTAGATGAATGACTTCAGATGGACTAACGGATATATGTTAATTATGCAAATGCTATTTTCTTGACTAAGATGTGTGTTCTTAAATTGTTCCTGTTGGTTGAAACATACCCCTCCCCCGCAGTGTGCCTATTTTTTGTAAAGTTTAAATTTAATGTAAAAAAAGTGTTTAAGGGCCTTTAGTAAAAATTATTCGGTATTTAAGTAGCAATACAAACCTGTGGTTTATTCTAAGGGTCCTTAGACCATATACCAAAGAAAGCACTAGCCTAGCTTTCATACAAATTCCAATCAGGTCTAATTCAACTTCTAGCTCAAATCCCAAGTCTAGCAACTCCAATTCCATAAAGTTTTGCTTATATTCATTAGCCGTCCCACTGAGTAAACCATTTTTGTAGCCCTCCAATACATACTTGGCAATTACTTCTAACTGCTCTTTCAACTTATCAGACCTAGGCAAGCAATTGTCTTTTTCAGAGTTGTGCATTGTCTTTTCATAGTCCAAGAACAGATACAAAATGGTGTTGGCTATGTCATAAATTAATAGAGAGTGATGTGTGTCACCAAAGTCAAGCAGACCGCTGATCTACAAGTATAAAGAAAATTTTATAGATCTAAAAAAGCATAAAACGCACTAAAGGCTGTAACTAATTCGGACCCAGCTGTGGATCGAACTTTTTGAGTGACGTTATATCGAGTGTCGACTGTACTGCCATATAGCAGAAAGTGGTATAAATAATAGCAGGAACTTTTAAAAGAATATCGGCATTGCTGTTCATAATCAGGACCACCTCCCCCCCCCCCCAAAAAAAAAAAACAAAAAGTAAAATCAACGCTGTTATATCAAGGGCTGGATTTATAGTCAAACCTGCATAAGCCGACACCCTTAAATTCAAAAAAAATGTGTTTGTGGCATTGTGTTTTTGACCCATGCTCTGCTAGTGTCTTCTGCGCATTTTGTATATCAAAATTTATCTTAGATTCTAGGCTACGTTTTGGTATATAACATGCCCAGAAGACACCAGCAGAACGTAGGTCAAAAACACAATGCCACAAACACACTTTTTTGAATTTAGAGGTGTCAGCTTATCCATGTTTGACTGTAGTTATAATATTTAATAACTTACTTTATCCTCTTTGCTTATGGAGTCTTTGATCAGTAAGATGTTCGTTTCATTAAAGTCTGAATGTATAATGCCTAAAGAAATATATATAGCTTAACACTGTCCTGCTCATGGGCAATAATTGCTCTCATTAGTGTGTGGCTATATCACACCACATCGTAAATTTTTTTTTTGCTAATTTGTGCTTAACAATCTGAAATTGTGTATAGCTTTTGTTTGATAAATTCTAGTTTTGGAAATATTGACACCGACCTTTTAAATCTGTTTTTTAACCTTTTTTCAGTCATTTATTGTGAAAAAATTTTACTCTACCCACCTTGTATCATCTGATTTTTGCAAGATAGCACACTTTCTTTAAAGTCTTGAAAAATGGTTGAGCATAACGCAAGTTTTTCTTCCACACTAATTGTTTTATCTGTTCCATCAAAAAAATGTAAATAGTCTGACTGAAGCAAATGAAATTCATTTTCCATCACATCCCAATTTTCTAGTGAAAAAAATGGATAGAAGTGATAAAATGGCGACACCACAGATTTGCCGTTCTTGTTTATTAAAGGTGTCAGCTTCTTCTTGCACACCCTATAAGTTTAACATAAAATAAGGGGCCCTATATGAGAAGAGGTCAGTCTTTTTTTACCTTGGTCCCTATTCTTTTAGACCTTTCTAAGCATTTCTAATATGCTGAAAACGATAATAAAAAAAAACTATTTTCCACATTTTCTTGACACAAAAAGTCGATTTTTGGAAAATTATGCTGGGAAATATTTTCAGACCCCAGGTACTATACTTTGGCATAAAACTAAGCCTTAGGGTAATTTAGCCTTGAACCACTAAACTAGGGTGAAAGAGGGTCTACGCTGAATCTCAGCTAATCTGCACTGGTCTATCCTAAGCATAAGGCTTAGTTAGATGCCTAAGTGTAGTACCTGGGGTCTCAAAATACTATTAATAAGGTTGCTTACCTTAGTGCTCCAACTAAAAATAGAGAAATTTTTGATCTTCCAAAAACCGACTTTCTGTGACGAGAAAGTGTAGAAAACAGTTTTTTTTAATCGTTTTTAGCATATTAGAAATGCTTAGAAAGGTCTAGAACAACACAGAGACCAAGGTAAAAAAACTGACCTCTTCTCATATAGGGTCAAATTAGGTATACCGTATTTACTTTATTAAGCGGTCACTCTCTAAGGATATTTTTACAAATTAGGGAGCCCGGAGAAACTGCTATAGAAAGTACAAAATTTTATTACGATAAGTTAAAAGAAAATATCTGAGTGACCTTTACCAAAGAAATAGTTTAAGTCTTTGCAAACTCACCAGTGAAATTTGGCTAAAAGATTTCCAATCAAATTATAAGTATTGCATGCATGCTTTGACTCAAAATCTTCCAACATTTGGCCAGGTAAAAAAGAAAAGAGTCTGACAGGAAGCTTGACTAAAATGTTATTTAGAGTTGCAAAGTGTACAGAAGATCATTGCATAACTGTTTCCTTCCGTATCAATGTTCTTCCATTTTTTGCCGTCTTTTTGTGGAATTGTTATAGCACATGGTATATCATTTTCCAGCAATACTTCCATAAGTTTGATTTGAGAGTCTAGAAATCAATCAACCGAATTATACTTCCTGCTTTTCTCCCCAAAATTTAGGCGGTTTGGAGTTGAAATGCTCACACGTCCATACCTTAGATATAAATCACTCGAGAAGAAGAAGAAGCTCTGGATGCATGATAATAGCATGCATGCCAAAGCTTCTTTATGCAATAGGTTCCTCTAAGGGAAACTATGCCCAAGATCTGCTCTTTTCCTGCGGAATGGGCCCATATTATTATTTTGTGAGGGAGAGGAAGGGGATGGGCTTTGCCTATTTTTTGTTGGCGCTTATGGATATTTATTCTGGCCTAACCACGTGTCAAAATAAAGGGTACCCACATAAACCATGTAAGTACAATCTAATTTTGGCATTAAAGATGTCTAAGACTTACCTATTAATCCATGAGCTGCAGCTTCTACGGGATTAGTGAATTTTAAGATAAATTTTCTTTCTCCTTGCTTAATTAGTTTTTTTAGTTCCGGATGACATTCAGTGGTCACTTCACAGCTTTCAAGTAAAAAATTAAGATCGTCATATCCAGTCAGTGGCTGTATCTTGCAGGCAGTGATTCCATACTCTTGCAAGAGGATTTCTTTTGTGTATTTTTCATTAGATATTGCTGGAGCGTGCGTAATAAAGTCTATAGTATAGTGTGATTGAGACATTAAACCTGTAAAAATTTGGTTAAAAGACCGGATATTTTTAGATATTTTACTTCGTTCTCTTATTATAAGCACAATATGAAATACTCTGGGCAGTAAAATTCGGTTATACCCTTTCCTTACAAAATGGTCCCTTAATTGTCGCTTCCCCTCCCTAATACAGCCCTTCTTCCCAATAAAATATGGTTGAGTAGCCCTTTTACAACTTTTAAAAAAATACCCCTTGCTTCATTCAAAGATATTAATAATCTCCAACTTTTTCCAATAAAATGAGTCAGTTCATAGGTTATTATAAATAGGAAATCCAAGACCACATGCCTAAGCCACTAAAAAAGAGCTGAAATCACCGAGTTTTAAAATTTTGACGAATAAAATTAGCTACATCCGAACTAAAAAAGTATTTTTTAGAAAAAGCATTATCTAGTGATATACAATTTTTTGTTATTACAAAGTTTCATTAATTAAAAAGAATTTGCAAAAGCTAAGCCTATCAAAATCAATTTATCGACTTTATAATATTTATAGTGAAGGCTAAATAAGATAAACAGCAAAAACGCCTACTGAAATAAATCGATTATAAAAAGTATAATGATAAGAATTTAAGACACTGTTGACTCTTGACACAAGATACAGCCTTTGATCAACACAAAGTTTATCTTTTATGGGATCGTATCTTGCATTTCCTTTTCCGTAATTTTTAAAAAGCCGTGTAACCAGGTCAGGTGCATCTTATACGAGAGACGACTGTATTGCTTTTAGTAAAAAAAAATTTTGGTAAAATTAGGCGTCAATTTTGTGATAAAAAAAGAATAAAAAGCGTCCTGTCATAGCATTCTTATTAAAAATATTGATTTGCAGAACAGATGAACCTGTTTTCCATCTTCCACCCATGCACTGACACAAAAACAAATACAAGTGTTTTCGAGTGGCCGGCAGTCAAGAATAGAAAACAGCACAATTCAATTGAAAATTTTTCTTCAATTTGTATCCAATATATTTGTCTGGTAGTTAAAGCAACTTGATTATAATGGAGTTGCTTGAAAAGTTTGTTGTTGTGACCAGCAATGTATTTTGGTCGAAGTTGAATACCATTTTTGCTCTCTTTTTAATTTCTATTGGTCTTCTATCGTTTCTGCTCCACGGTAATTTTTTTACTAAGTTGTTTAAAATGCTATGATAAGGACTTTTCAGTGCGCAAGACGTTATCCCTTCAATGTAGCTTAAATGGATTTTGTTCACCACACAACGCATTTAAGAAACCACCTAGTAATGCAAAATTAAAGCATAAATTAGATTAGTAAAAATAATTTTGTTTATACAAAGTTGTTCGTCGTGGGTCTTATAAATTGAAGAAATCTGGATCCTATTACTGTCAAACCTCGTTAACCCGTCACCCTAAATGGTGCACCATTGGTTCGACCATTTTTTTATCTCAATTTTTGACATCTTATGTCAATTTTGGGTACTTGTTCAGCTGGTGCCCTACCTCTATTTTCATAAAATGATGCCCATTCTACGCAAACTATTTTATTTCGGCAAAATCTCATTTTTCGCGGATATAATGCAAACTAATTTGATTCCAGAAGTGATAAAGCACAGATAGATAGCCGACCTCCTTCTGATCCTTTTTCGGGCACTACCACGTCCCATAACGTCTCTCTTTTCTGTTCCAGGCATTTTTTGTAAAATATTGTAATAAAATATTTTTTCACAACCGGTCATAAGAAGATGCGCGTTACCATCTGCCTGAAAACGTGATTTGGTGAGAAAAACATTCTGCCCTATGTGCTCGCGAAAAAAAAGCGACCATTACTAGCGATTGTCAGCCAATCTAAAGGAAGGCTCATAATCAATTGGACCGGCTCAGTGTGGATGCATAAATCAGCGACAGACGACTACCTGCGGCAATTGGTCGTTAAAGAATTGGGTGGAGAGGATTATTAGAGAGGAGTGAATTAATAGATAGAGGGGGCTTAACAGAAAAAATACGGTACTCATGCTAACATTGTATAGTCAAAACTCGATATAACGATCACCCGATATAACGTTTACCTCGATATAGCGTTCACCTGAAGCCAGTCCCATGTGCAAAATAAAACTCAAAACTGAGGATTGCAATAATTTTTTTATCATTTTTGTTGTTCTTAAAGTGTTACATATAGTTTGTATTTCTAAAATATTTATTAGTTTTTCTCGTTTTATTATTTTCAGCTCAATTTTGTCAACTCCTGGCAAGAAGCAAACGCCGTATCGTTGGCAGTCAAAAAATAAGTCATTGAAGCATCAAAAGCAGCTAAGAGCTCGAGAGAACTCAATTTGACGCGACACAATTCGGATTGGCTCAACCAACAATCATGGGTATCTTTAAATAAGCATTAATCCTTCAAGCAATCGATGATGGTTTGGTGGCCAAACGTTTTCGTGTCAAACCAGCGAAGCATGAAGATCTCGAGGAAGCAGTGTGTTTGCGTGATTCATTTGCATGAATTTGACTGGATTTGCGTGAAGCGGTGATTTCATCATTTGATTTTAGCTCATATCTTTGAATCTTCGCTAAAGAACAGGGATAAAAAGCTAAAGCGCGACAAAGTTTCTTCCTTGACAATTCCAATAGCCATGAAAACATTGAGCTTGAAAATGAACCAGAAGAAGATAAGAGAATATTTTGCTCCAACTCAATGAGTGTTATTACGTTCTAATGTTTTTTTATGTTTTGAATAAAATTGAACTTGAGGAAACTCTGTATAACCTCCAATCAGAAGTTGTTAGGGATATCGTATTCGATACACGTGCAGCTCGATAGAACGTTCGCCCGTAGCCGGTCCCTGGGGTGAACACTATATCGAGTATTGACTGTATATAGATTTTCGAGTACAATTTTTAGCATTTATTTCTTTTTTATCAGCAAAATATATTAATTTTTGTCGCAATGGTTTTCTAATATCCACTTGGTTTTGATGCAGCACTGCCAAGCGCAGTCTGTATAACAGAAGGTGCATGTTCTTCTGCAGGAGCATGTGCAGAAGATCCACTGCTTTGGGAGGCTGGGGCAGGTGCAACTGGCTCATCACCTAACAATGGTTAAAAATTAAGCATGCTTCAAGTGAGCTAATTTATAAGGCAAACCATATTTGATATTGCTGCCTTGAGAAGCAGAGGCAGGAGCTTCCGAAGCTGCAGGAGCAGATGGAGCAGCTGCTTCTTTAACTGGTGCTGATGGAGCAGGTGCTGCTTCAGCTGGAGCCGAAGGAGATGAAGCTGGTGCAGGTGCTGGAACTGGTGCTGATGGAGCAGGTGCTGCTTCAGCAGGAGCCGAAGGAGATGAGGCTGGTGCAGGTGCTGGAACTGGTGCTGATGGAGCAGGTGCTGCTTCAGCAGGAGCCGAAGGAGATGAGGCTGGTGCAGGTGCTGGAACTGGTGCTGATGGAGCAGGTGCTGCTTCAGCAGGAGCCGAAGGAGATGAGGCTGGTGCAGGTGCTGGAGCTGGTGCAGATGCTGGGGCTGGTGCTGATGAAGCAGGAGCAGCTTCAGCTGATGGTGCTGGATATCCGGCAGATGCTGGTGCTGATGGAGCAGGTGCTGCTTCAGCTGGAGCCGAAGGAGATGAGGCTGGTGCAGGTGCTGGAGCTGATGGAGCAGGTGCTGCTTCAGCAGGAGCCGAGGGAGATGAAGCTGGTGCTGGAACTGGTGCTGATGGAGCAGGTGCTGCTTCAGCAGGAGCCGAGGGAGATGAAGCTGGTGCAGGTGCTGGAACTGGTGCTGATGGAGCAGGTGCTGGGGCTGGTGCTGATGGAGTAGGTGCTGCTTCAGCAGGAGCCGAGGGAGATGAAGCTGGTGCAGGTGCTGGAGCTGGTGCAGATGGAGCAGGCGCTGCTTCAGCTGGAGCCGAAGGAGATGAGGCTGATGCAGGTGCTGGAGCTGGTGCAGATGCTGGGGCTGGTACTGATGGAGCAGGTGCTGCTTCAGCTGAAGCTGGTGCAGGTGCTGATTGAGCTAAAGCAGGTGCTGAAGCTACTTTACTAATTTTATTTATTTTTTATACCGGAGGCAGATGGTGCTGGTGTCACTGGCTCATCACCATACCCATTGTTTCGCTTTACAACTAAAAAAAGTTTTAACATTTTTAAACCATTTAAAGGTCTATAAAAAATTTTGCCAACCAGCTCTTCCCGTCACTTTGCTTCCAATGGCAATAAGTAGAAGAAAAACAATAGCAGACTTCATTTTGGATACAGTTCAAACAGACAACTTTCTACGGAGTATACTCTACCCCCACCCAGCTGAGCTTAAATACGAGCCAAGAGAGGTGTGACAACAGTGCTAACAAACAAACTTTTTATGCCACTAGCAACTATACACCTCTATTCTCGTCCATTGTGTTAATCAGTGAGTTTAATAAATGGTTACAGCTCCAAACATTTAAAGAGCCCATCATTGCACAAATGATGAAACTAGTACCGAACTTTATGTTTTGCACATATGGAAAAGCTTTTTGCTGGTGTAAAATATTAGCGCAATGCGTTTCAACCTATTTTGTCCAATGACTTGGCTCAACTAATTAGATGAATCTGTTCAAAGAAATACATCTTTTTTCTCACCAAATAATATACAGCCACCAAAAGAGAAAGAAAAAATATGCTTAAGTTAACCAGTTTTCATATGCTCTTTGTTGTTGATCTTCTCTTTTTTGAGTTGAGAAAAATAAGTGTGCTTAATGCTGTCCTATATTGTTTTTGTGATGATTAATAATTTTTGCTTTTTTTTTTTTATTATTTATAAATCATAACAAAAGTTGTATGCAGTCGCTGTTTTACTTTCAATAAATCGCTGATAAAACTTGGCAGTATAATGGGTTGAAACTAGAAGAAGCGCAATGTATTGGTGTGCATATGCCTTCAAAAAACGTGCTGCGGTCATTTTTCAGTGATGAATACGCTCATATAAAACCGCGACCCTAATAAAGAAGCGGGGGATTATTTTTTGCCTTGGTCCCCCCTTGTTTTTTTAGACACTCCTAAGCATTTCTAATGCGCACACCCACGTACCTTAGACACAAACCACTCGAAAGTGATTCTGGATGCATGAAAAAAGCATACATACCAGAGTTTCTTTATGCGTTAGGCCTCACCTAACAAAACTATGTTCAAATTCTATATTTTTTGGGTATTTAGGTACCTTTTCTCGGTGATTCAATGCTGAGGGTATTGGGTATTATAGGGTGGGTATAATCATTATACTATAATGATTCATTTTTGGTGAAAATTTTTTTTTCGCCGAAAAGTGTGGATCGCCACTTAAAAATATGTTTTAAGCATGTTTTAGAAGCTAAAACGTTGAAGAAAGATGATTTTGCTCATTTTTGAGCTACGCAAAATAGTGCACTTTAGCCTGACTCGCTAGTCATGCGAAATCATGGGATGGAACGGTCTCGGTTAACCTAAGTTGGCTTACCCGAAGCTCAAGGCTTAGTTGTATGCTCAAGAGTGGTTCCTCAAGTTTGAAAATACCATTTACAAAGCTGTTTACCTTGGTGTGCCAAAGCAGAATATGGAAATTTTCGACTTAGGAAATGTTTAGGGAACTGTTTGGGTTGAGTTATTCATAGATGCAACATAGTCAAATTCGTGTTTCGTGACTCTGACTCGCATAACTCAAAAATAAAATTTAAGTTATTTTACATTTTTCGCTTCCACTGTTTTATTTCTTTGTACATTTATTGCGGTATGAGACGGAAAAGTTTTTAGAATAGACTCTACAGGAGAAAATACTTTGTGTGTAAAGCAATGCAGATGTTAACTCTTTACAACGTCAGCTGGAGAACTTAAAAATTATTTTACAGTGGAGTTCAAAACCCTTTGATTTTTATTACAATATTTTTTGTATTATTTGACTTGAAACTTATAAAATTTTTTTAACATAACAGAAAAAAAATAAAATACAGTCAAGTCTCGATACAACGGCCCCCTATAATCGGTCCCGACTAAGAAAACATATATTCGATATAACAGCCTCCCGATATAACTACTCTCCCGATATAACGGCCCCTTAAGTCTGGTCCCGAGGGAGGCCGTTATATCGAGACTTGACTGTACCTGGAAAATGGAAAAAAACAGGTAAGTATATAAAGCTTTTTCCTAGTGTAAAAGACTTGCTGCATAATCTCCCTTGCATTCACCCCCTTTTTCCCAGAAATCAACAATATTCGGGATCAGCATTTTTCTTTTTTCCACTGCAAACTGGCATAACTTGCAAAGCGCGTTCACATTTCCTGCTGTTTTCTTGTATCTTTTAGTCCATTCTAAGTGCCTAAATAAAATTGGTTAAAAAACATTATAAACTATAACTCTAATTACGTCTACAACAATGGCGTTTGGCTTTTGAGTTAATCTGTAATTATAAGAGTTGTCTACAATGGACGATTAAACGCAAAAGCCACAGAGCGTCTACAGAGGGAAACAGCAAATCACAAAATAACCACCTAACATTGTTTTACATCTCTTTTTATTCAAAACTCTTCCTTTCAACAACAAGCTACAACAAATGAGACTTTGACTCTAGTGTATTATAACCACCCTCCCCCCAAATGTAACTACCACTAAATACATGTACCAACCACCCCTAACCCTAACTATATTATTTTTTTTTGGGGGGGGGGGGGTTATAATACAATAGTACCGAGACTTTTTTGGATTATTCTCTCTTGCCACTCTAAGGATCCTTCTTTTCTGAAACAGCACACAAGTTTCTGGCATTTTTCTACTTGATTGGAGTCGGCGAGATCGAAGCAAGATCTTCGTTGTCGGAATAGTCGATCTCATCATGCTGTCGCTTGATTTGATTCAACGCAGACCTATGGCTAAAAAACGATGAAAAATAATGAAATACAAATGCAAACGTGTCAATAAAAATTGTTTTTGGCGCTCCTATGTTTCATTCTTCAGTTAATTTAATTGGCTGTGGAGTTTTCTGTATTATTTCCTGATTGTAAAAACTCTGTTACTGTGGTGTTTAGCTGTAGCGACTGAGTGTGGCTTTTAGCTGTGGTGTTATACCGTCAATTCTAGACACAAAATCGCCAAAGCTAAAGATCGCAGCCACAAGCCACCATTGTAGACGTAGCTTTACTTATTATATCTAATTATACCCCATGAGAGTATAAACATTTGAAAAGGTTGTACGCAGAAAGAAAAAGTAAAAAATATGAAAAAAAAGCTTAATCTCGAATATTCGGTAGATAATTTTTGAGATGCAGAGTTCAGGAACTGGGGGATAATTAGAAAGCAGATAATAAGCAAACAGTTTACAGGGTAAAATTATAGAAAGTACCACACCTTAAATACTCCTTGGGGTGTGCTTGCAAATACAACAATCGAGCTGCTAGTTCCCTTGGACTAGCAAAATCATCAGCTGATATATAGGCGGAGTCAGGAATGCCGAGTCCTTGCAATACTTGTCTCTTGAGTACTACAGGCACAATTAGTCGTTTAATATTCCAAAACTTTTCCGTAACATATTGTTTGCACACAGAGTTTTCAAAAGCCAAATAGAACAAGTGGCTCTCTGCAATTTTAAACTTGTAAATGAAAAGACATACGAGAGCACAAACCAATCTTCTCGTTCAAACACTCCTTTCCTGGACAAGAGTTGTTGTTACATTTACCGTACTCAGTAATTTTCATAAACTTTTTTAGCTGCTCTACATAAAGTTCTCTCTTTGAATTAGTATTGCAATTAGAAACGAATTGTAGAGCCAAGTTCGTTTTGTTTTTAAGCTTTCTCAATATCTATAAGTAGCTTTTACAGAGTCATAATATGATATTTGAAGCTTTTAGGACTTCAAGCTGGCCAAATTGTACAAATTTAGATTCTACTTGATTATACGAACTCCCCACCTTGAATATAACTTTTTCCAACAGCCACCTCTCATAATCCAGCTAGGACAAAATCCAGCCGGACATAATACAGCGCAGCACCATGTTTCAGTTACTGGATTGCTCGGATTCATCTCGCAGGTAAGTCTGTGCGCGCATTTCTAACCCTCCAAGCCCCCTACGCCCCCTCCGGGGGCGTAGGGGGCTTGGAGGCTTGGGGTTGAGATGCGCACACACACATACCTGAGACATAAATCACTCGAAAATGACTCTGGGTGCATAAAACATGTATGCATACCAGAGTTTCTCTATGCAGTAGGCCGCAGTTAACAAAACTATGTTCAAGATCTTTTTTTTTTGATTGAGCCCTCCTTAGAAAGTGGCCCCTTACTTGTCCCATAAATAAATCCGAGCGATACTCTTGACCATAAATGCATTTCAAGACTCTTCTTTGCGCAGCTCCAGTAACTAAAACATGGTGCTGCGCTGGATTATGTCCGGCTGGATTTTGTCCTAGCTGGATTTTGTCCGGCTGGGTTTTGTCCCAGGCTGGATTTTGTTCTAGCTGGATTTTGTCCAATCCCCGCTAAAATTTTTAAAGGAGCCAGAATATTTAAAAATTACTCCTGTGAACAATGAGCTTGCTTCTTAAAAATTTTATATAAAAAAATTTCCTGCCTCATATTTATGCCATACATCCTCTTGTTTGCTTCGATCGTCAATTTTTTCAAAGTTATCGTAAGGGAAAAAAATGTCACTATCTGTTCTGTAGGTAATTGACAAGTTAAAATAGTTTACAGGCAAATTTTTGTAATTGTCATCCGAATAAATCGCAGATTCCACTAGTAAAAACGCCTTTAATGCTGTTGGCTTAGCTGGAGGAAGGTTGTTCTCGTTAAGGTCTCTTGCGTGTAATACAAAAATAGATGCGTCACTAGCATATCTAAAATAATTGATAAGGAAGCTCCAACTTTGGTATACAATTGCCTTATTTTTCGTCTTTGTTTTCTTCTAGTTCATTCTAAGTGGGGTTGTCGACGTGTGATTCACTGATTTTGGACACTTTTTACATTTTAGGTCTAATAATGTGCTGTTTCTTTTCCCAGTAATATCTTTTCTAAAATTAGATGATAAGTGCTACGCAATGATGGGTCAAGCATTAAATTGAGCTCACAAAATATTCAGAATAAAGACATTTGATTTCGGCATGTTGTCGACGTGAAAAGTCGAAACTCGTCGACCACACGTCGCAACCAAACATCTTTATCCTGAAAATTTTTTGATTTCAATTTAATGCTTGATCCATCATTGCGTAGCACCTATCATCTAAAAGTGAAATTGTTGAGTTGTCTAAGAACGACCGGCAAATTCAGAATCTTTACGATTTTTTGCCTTAAAGAGGTCAACGTCAAACTTATTTTTACACCTTTTATTGAACAATATTTTGCAATTTAAATCAAAGACCTCGGCCAGCTAACTGGCCATCGGGGTGTAAGAAAAACATGCAAAAAAGCTTTGCATGCATCAAAGCGCATTACATAATAGCAGGTATAGAGAATATTCAGCATGAAGCAGATGAGTGTGGCTTAGAAGTATCCTTAGTTTCACTAAGGCAAGCCGTGGCTGGTTATGTGTTCATATTGTGCAGGATTCATACATATTTCGACACATTTCCCAACATCGATTGCCTACCACCGTTTTCCAAAAAGCACCAAAATAATATACCGTATTCTCCCTAATTCAAAATCGTGTTTTTGGCATTGTGTTTTCAACCTATTTTTTGGAGACAACTCCCAATCAAGTTACCACTCAAATTGTAGCTTACAGTCGAACCTCGTTAAACTGACACTCCTAATTCAAAAAAATGTGTTTGTGGCATTGTGTTTTTGACCTATGTTTTGCTGGTGTCTTCTGGGCATGTTATATACCAAAACGTAGCCTAGAATCTAAGCTAAATTTTGGTATATAACATGCCCAGAAGACACCAGCAAAACATAGGTCAAAAACACAATGCCACAAACACATTTTTTTTGAATTAGGGGTGTTAGTTTAACGAGGTTCGACTGTATTGTTTTAGCTAAAAATTGGGTGGTAACTTGCCTAAAACTTGTTTGAAAAAAGTAGGCCAAAAACACGATTTTGAATTAGGGGAGGGTTTGGTTCTATTAGAGAGAATAGGGTACGCAAAAGCTGGTCGACTCTCATACAATACAACAATTTTATGAATTGTATTTCAATCAAACCTTTCAGTAACATATTCATGCTTAATACAAAAAATATGGTAATTACAAATGCTTTGGAGGTCTAAACCAACAGGTGGGACTAAGGCAAAAAACAACAACCCAATTGTTTACCAGAGCCAACGTTTCCATAAACATCAATTCTTTAGATCAAAATTTTCATACTTATCTGTATCATCCGAAAAAATACACTTGTAAAAGCATTGAGCTGGATCAAATTCTTTCAATAAAGTATCTTCAAAAAGTTTAAGTCCGAAAAATTTAGTCCAGCCCAGAACAACTGGAAGATAAAGTGGCTGTGCAAAACGGCCTGAGATGTTGCCTGTAGAGTTAAACTAAAACTATTTCGCTAAAAAATCCTATTTTTTACTTTCTTTTTACAGAATCACAAATACAGAATATTGCTTGATATGAACTACCCAATATTAGAAAAGCTCCGGTACAAACTTCAACGACTCATCTCTTTTTTATTATGAAAGGATTAAGCGGCAGTGTTTGATGTCGTTTTAAAGCCTTTTATTTTTTAAGAAATAAAAAACTAGGATGAATAATGTTGTTCGAGGATTTATATCAAGCAATATTGTTGAGCTAATTTTAAAGAATTTACCATTAAACTTTTTAGAATGCTTTTGTATTGGTGGGGATCATCTATTTCTTCTGCCACAGGAACTTTGATGAGAACAACATACAAACCATAGAAAAGAACAATAAATATTGCTAGCCACTTGATGTAGCTAAACAAATTTCTAAGAGCTGAATTTGAGTCCATGTTTGTGTTCAATACACATTCATGTACAAGTTAACAAAAAATAATAATTCTGCACAATATGATGTAGGAAAACACTCATGACTGACCAAATTAATCTGGTTTAGATAGAAATTTGGCGAAAATGAATAATTGACGTTGGTTGTGTCAAGTTCAAGTCTTAGTTTCTTTATAAATATGGATCTTTTGTTTGTAGAAGGGCATAGGGGTATTAATGATGTTTTTGTTTTTGTGCCGTCTTACAAGGGAGCATCAACAGTGGGTCACGCACTTATAGCTAAGCGTGATATACCAAATTGTAGCATTTTTCATGCTGAATCTTTTAGTATATCCACTTTTTGCGAACCAGAACAAAAATTTCTGGAAAATCAACATTCAAAGTGACTACACAATCGAACTTTTTTTAGCGTTTTCATTGCTCATTACCCACTGAAAAATTGCGTTTTTAAGTTTAACACATATTCAATTTTAACAATAATTTACTAAAACACTTTTATTCGACCATTTCAGTGCCTATGCAATAAAATATGTTCGAAACAATGGAAGTAATTACAATATGAACACTTCATAAATGCCAGCTTTTCGCAATTAAGGTCACATCTTTTGATTCCTTTCCATCTCAAACAATGTTGAATTGGAGTTGTAAGCGGCTCTGGATGTTGCTGCAAAAATCCAGTTCAATACCATGAATATAGCAGGAAGTTCTTGTACACCGGAGCTTTAAATTGG
>BBSZ01002779.1:0-22411 GCA_000981365.1 Subanguina moxae | reverse complement strand
AAAACACAATGCCACAAACACATTTTTTTGAATTAGGGGTGCCAGTTTAACGAGGTTCGACTGTACATGCAAATTGTTGTGGTGTAACAAAGTGACCGCGTAACAAATGTACCTCGTAACAAATTTTCGCGTAAATTATGGTGTACAGCCAGGCTTTGTCTTATTAACATTTATTGAAAAACAAATAAAAAAATATTAAGCAGACTTGGTATAATGCAAACAGTACGTTGCACAAAAAATATTGTGTTTGCAGACTAAGGTAGCGGGAATAGAGAAAGGACTAGCTTTTCCTGTTGCGTCTATCCTTTGATTGTTCTTGGAGATTAAAAAAGTCGATTTTTTCCTACTTTCACATCAATAACTGTTGCGATTCCACAAAACAGAGCACACTAAAAGCCATTTTTGAACCTTTTTTGCTGCTATGCTTCCAGGAAAAAGTTTCCCTATGAGTTTATTGCCTATTTCATTGTTCTAAGTGGTTTTACTTGAGAAGTGTTATTGTAAAAACAGGTGTTTAACCATTTCATGCTAAGTTTTTGCACTAACAAGATATAAATAAATTATCAGAAGAAAGACCTGAACAGCAACAACCACCAAAATTTGTCACTGTTTTGTCTTAAGTTTGTTGGCATAGAAACGACGCAACATATTTTTTTGTGGTGGACAACTTAGTAAATGATCAATCTTTTGTTGCTTTTTTAAGTATTAGGTTGGCCGGAAAGTAATGTCGTTTTTTTTTTCTAACGCCATGCTGTGGTTGTTTTTTTTTTTATCATAATAGAGCATTATATACGAAAATGAAGCAGTTTTTCTGCTTCTAATATGTTTTTACAACTTTCTTACACGTAAAGATTTTAACATGGTTTTAGGCCTTTCAAATGAACTGTCAAGTTGATGAAAAAACGCATTTTCGACACATCCTCCTTTTTGCTGGATCTCACCTCCTAAGAAGGCGATATTGCAGATGTAGACCATTTCTTTTTTTACTTCTTTCCTCTCCACACACAAACACACATATATACAAATTTGTTATGCCTTTGCAGTAAGACTACCCTTTCTTGCCTTTAACTCATGTAAACATGTAGAAAAGAATGGCCTTGGTTGTCTACAAATAGGAATGGAAAGAGCAAAGAGTCTATTTCTTGCCCATTTAGGCAGGCAAGACCTTTTTCTTTGTCGCAAATTTTTTGGTTCTTAGATTATGCTTTTTGAACATGTTGGCACACACATCATCCCCTCTTCCTTGTTCTTGTTTTCAGCCATAAAAAAATCGATGTTTTCCTCTTTTTGACTCCTGCAAAATTATTCAATTATACTTTCTGTTGAGCGCCCTCAATCTTTTTGTTTGTTTTCATGTTCTTTTGCGTGTTCTCATTTGTTAGATGGGTCTGCAAAACCTTCTTGATAATCTAGTTTGAGGTTTCAGATGCTTGTTGACGAACAATGTTCTGTAAAGACACGAACGGTATGGCATCCTGGTACTGATCCAGCCGAGTTTGGACTAAAATGCCGCAGCTTCATCTCAGTCGATAGATTTGTATGGTCTCGATGCTGAATTTGACGAATTACGGAAATCAATTTTTCTCACTTTCCTGCGAAAGTCGACAGTTTCCTTTCTGTTTTTGCTGTATATATTTTTTTAATTATGCCACAATTCAATATTTACCAGAGTCTATGTGATTGGTCCCAGCAAACAAGACTAATACTACCGTATTCTCTCTAAATAGAACCACACCCTCCTAATTCAAAATCGTGTTTTTGGCATTGTGTTTTCAACCTACTTTTTGGAGACAACTCCCAAGCAAGTTACCACTCAAATTGTAGCTTATTGTTTTAGCTATAAACAAGGTGGTAACTTGCCTAAGACTTGTCTGGAAAAAGTAGGCCAAAAACACGATTTCGAATTAGGGAGTGTGATTCTATTAGAGAGAATACGGTATGTCCAAATTCTATCTTTTTCGTACCTAATTTATCTTGAAGACCATGGTAAAAGGTGAATTTTTTTCGCCCGCGCTCTAGAAACATGTTTTCGTGGGCATTTCTAGGAACAGAACACATAATTCTCTTCAGCCCTTTATTTTTATTTATGAATCGCAAAAGAAATTTAAAAAATAGCTTGGCAGAACTATTTTAATAAAGTTCAAAAAAAGTCCAATGATCTTTTTTTTTTTTTGATACTTTATCAATATTTCTGTAAAGAATGTTCATTTTCTTTGCGTTGGATGCAAAAGCGGTTTAGAATTCACAAAAAAAGTCTTGCAACCAAAAAATTTTAGCTTAATAGTTGTGTTTTTGTGCCCAGCAACAGCAAGAGTCTGGCTATTTCTTTAGAAGCGCGAGGAGTTCTTCCCTCTTTCTATCGCTTTCCTCAATAGCCAAAAAAGTGTGTGTGTGTGTATATATATATAACTGCTGCAAACACTTTAGTCCAAACTTGGGAGTGGCACTAGCCTTTTCCCAGCTCTCTCACTCCTGCACACTCTCCTGCAGCCAGACTCTCTAAGCCTGTTGACATTGCCCATCTTTTACTACATAAAAAATGCTATATCGTATTTCTGAACACTCTACCTTCGGTTTGTAGCCTTAGTTGTTTTTGACTCCGAGCACAATGATGCTCTTAGATTAATTTAGGGGATCAAGAATAAATCGAAATTTTTGGTCTCCAAAAACTCATTTTCTATGATCAAAAGTGATTTATATCTCAGGTCTGTTTGTGTGCGCTTCTCAACTCCAAGCCCTCGTCGTCCCCGTAAGGGAGTTTGAGAGGTAAAGATGCGCACACAGACTAACCTGCGAGATGGATCCGAGCAATACTCTTGATCAGAGAATGCATCTAGAGGCATTTTTTGCCTTGGTTCAGTAAGGCAGACTGGTGAATGGCCCTTCAAATTAGTGGCCTCCTATTATACATTAGAGCTTTGCTGGTAATTCGATCTTCCCCTTTTTTTAGAAAGGGGATCTTGTTGTCCGGAAGAATGGAAGGTGTCCATTTTTAATTTCCAAGCAAATTTTTTGTTGACTATTATCAGCAATTTTTTTTCTTGCAAATGACTTCCTCCCTTATGGCCCAGTTTCTATTGGGTTGGCACATAATTCATGGCGTTTTTTTTTTTAAATTTGAATTGGCGCTTTAAAATAAATTGGTTTGGCATAATGTTTTGTGTTATTGGAAAGAGAACTTCTCGCTCTACAAGATGGTGTATTTGTTTTTTTCGTCGGAGTTAATTTTCATCAGCTTTTAGCTCACTGAAATGGAGTGTCAAGTCGGCAAAAATGAGCATTTATCGACACCATCTTCTTTTTGCGTTTAATCGAGGTGCCAAAGCGACAGAGGGTCTTCTGCAGCATCCCTCACATCGGCAATCCGTATTCTGGTGCCATCGCGGTTACCCTCCCTGAAAATCTATGAAATATTTATAGACAAAGCATTAAAAACTCGTTGTGCAGATGCAGCTTCTCTTTGCTAAAGCCTCGCTATCTAATAAAGCTCCACTCACCAATAAACCCCCATGGTTTGTCAGGGGTTGAAAAATAAAACCCCATGCGGTTTTGTTAGAGAAAGTACGTGCTTTTATATATTTCATCCCAAAATTTTGATTTGAAATATAGTAGCCACCTTCTAATTACAACCCCTTTTGAAGTGATTGAAAAATAGTAGCCCATAGCCACAATCAGAAGAAATAGGGTAGTGAATTTTTACTCTTTAGTTCTATTCATTGGACTGATGTAGATATTTGGTTGGATGAAAGTTATATTTGCTAACCACCTTCTTCTTTCCTTTATTATTGCCTGTAGCTAGATATAGTTGGTCATTATGGTGGGGATTTGGTTGTTGATTGTGGGAACCTGTGCTGCCTTTCTAAATGCTTTCGAAGCGGATGTGGACATTAAGCATAGGTGTGTGATGAGAGACATTTGTGGGTCGGATGGAGATTTGCATCAAAATTGGTTGGTTTCAAGTTTTTTAAAAAGCAATTTTTAGTCGCTAAATAGGCATGTACGTGTCCATCTGTAGCATGAAACATTCTTTGAATGTACGGGTATTTTTAAATAGGGTAAATCATCTAACTAACGAGCACCCTAAATTAAAAAAAAAAAAATTATTTCTGGCATTGTGTTTTTGACGTATGTTATGCAGGTGTCTTTAGGGCATGTTATATACCAAAATGTAGCTTAGAATCTAACTTACATTTTGGTATATAATATGCCCAGAAGACACCAGCAGAACATAGGTCAAAAACACAATGCCACAAACAAGTTTTTTGAGCTTAGAGTGCCCGTCTATTAGAGAATTTACGGTATGTTTAGTCTTTTGAATTGTTGTCACCAACGTTAAAGTGACCTACATCAGGTGTTATCTCATTAGAAATCTAAAGAATTTCCCTCGCAGGAAGGTATCATTTTTAGCAAAAACTTATGGCTAATAGCCTAAAATAATACAAAATAAAGTTTTGCGACATACCGTATTTCCTCTCACAAACGCCCCCCCCTAATTCAAAATCGTGTTTTTGGCATTGTGTTTTTGACCCACTTTTTCCAGACGACTCTCAAGCAGCTTACCACCCAAATTGTAGCCAAGACAATAAGCTACAATTTAAGTAGTAATTTGCCTGAGAGACACCTGGAAAAAGTGGGTCAAAAACACAATGCCAAAAACACGATTTTGAATTAGGGGGGGGGGCTTTATGAGAACATTAACGGTATCTACAACCAAACCAAAATCATTCACAGCAGTGTATTAAACTCACTGCTGAACAACCTACACCAGAGCAGTCTTCTGACCCCTTTTTTGCAGTTTCTACGATGGACCTCCAGTGCCAGTGTCCTTCAGACAAGACCAGTTCTACAAAGAACTGTGCCCCCAACTCTTTGCTGGTAATTTCTCCAAACAAAATGCCAAGGTTGTTCAAAAGTGTGCTGTTTGCAGACTCCGTAAACACTCCAGTTGTCTGTTGCAATCACGCCCAGTTCGAGCTGCTCCAACAACAAATGACTGTGCCACAGCAGTTGCTCTCCAGATGTCCCAGCTGTTATTCCAACTGTGAGTTGAAGTAGCTATGCTTTTCGGGCATTGTAAAGGTATTTTTAGTCGTCAATTTCTGGTGCCAGTTCACATGTCTGTTTCGCTATTCTTATACAGCCATTGGTCGTGTAAAAGTTCTTTTGATTGGTTTATTTAGGCTCTCCTATGCAATACAACTTTCTGAATGTGGTGGAAATAAAAAACGACTCTAACGCTATTTACGACGATGAAGGCTATATTTCCAGGTAGATGGCTTTGAATTGAAGAAGGAAGTTGTTTTCTATCAATGTGTTTTAGGATTGAATACTATGTAAGTTATATACAGTTGCCCGTATGTGTAGTAGGTAGTTCCCACAAGTTGGTTGTCTGTTTATTTACAGTGGCTAGGAAAGTCTTTGCGATTATAGTCAATAATGGGTAAACTCCACCTATGGCACTGATTATGGCAGAGTCGGAGTTTTAAACGGCATGATGCATGGAGTACATGGATCCCAGACATGATTCCGAGCAAGACTCATGATCGAAAATGCATATAAAGGCTTTTTCGCCAAGTTCTAGTGAGAAAAATAAGTAAAAAAGCAGAAAAAAAAATAGGGTATTCAGCTACCCTCCAGTACCATTTACCCTAATCTCCCTAGGCAAAAAGTCAAAATTTATGATTTTTTTTTTTAACTGCTGTCCCCCACCTAAAAAGATGTTTTCTACACGTTTCAACCCATAAAACACACACAAAAAAGTAGTTAAAACCGCTTTTTGGAAAGAGTTGCGAAAATAAACTCCGGCCCCACTACCCCATTTGCCAATTTTCCCCTCAACGCTTCTACGATGAGATTTTTTTTCGTCTAGAAATCGCCAAGTTTTGCAGTGGGAAGTTCTTTGATTGCTAGGCGCAGTGGAGTGTTAGGTTTTTTTCAAAAACACCTTACCATATTTAAATTCTTGCGACGAAAGAATTAGAGATGAGACTTTAGCTGAGAGGGCTTTTGTCACCTACCGTCGTGGGGCACCTTTTTTTTGTGTATATGAGTGCACTCTAAATTTTTGATGCCTTTAGGTCAACAAAACCTACGCCTTGGAGCTGTTTGAGTCGTGCAAAAACGTGATTGTTGACTGTTGGCTCCACTTATAGGTGTTTATAGTCTCTTTTTAGGTAAGAACAACTACTGGCGATTACGTCTTAAATCTACTTTGGTGAGTTTTTTTGGAGGTTTTGTATTTTTTTCCCCAACAATAACCCTAAGTTCAGTGGAACGAGTATTGAAAACTGTACACCGGAGAAGCTGTTCAAATACTTGGGAACTTATAACAAGGGTTTTCCAACAAATTTGTGATAAGTTTTCTTTCAACTTTAATGCTTTCAGCCATCCATGTGCCCTTCACAATAGATGTTGTTTTGGCAGAAGGGAATATAGCGGTAATTATTGGGAAGCAATTAGATAGTGACCAGAGGATCTCTTCTTCCAATTATAGACAGGCAAACGGAGTATGAAGCCAATGAACACAACCACTTACAAGTGCAACTCCTCATCTGACGTGTCCGATAAAGCTTGTTCATGTTTGGATTGTCTATCTTCATGCTCCGCCACAGCTCCTTTCCCCATAATTTTTGAGGTTGGTAATTTTTTAGATCAGTATAGCCTAAACCAGCGGTAAAATTTTATTGCTCAATTCTGAGAAAATTTTTGGGCGAGAGGGGTTATGGTAGAAATATTGGGCACTTTTTGGCCACGGAAGAGAGAGATATGTGAGAGGTAGGGCGATAAAGAGGGCTTTTAAATGACCCAAATACTCTGTTCTATAGAGCACATAAGAGCTCAATTGGGTGGTTATCCCGGGCTAAATCAGCAGGTGAGACGAAGCCAAAATGTGGGATTGTGTTTTTGACCTACCGTATAACCTCTATTAATTCTCCCTCACCTCTCTCGTCACGACGGTCGGTGGTCAACCATTTTTCACGGCTCAACCACCAGATAATTGGGTACTGACACCATACCCAAAAATGTAGCTGAGATTCAGGGCTATATTTTTGAGTATGGTGTCAGTACCCAATTGTCGGGTGGTTGAGCCGTGAAAAATCGTTGACCACCGACCGTCGTGACGAGAGAGGTGAGGGAGGATTAATACAGGTTATACGGTATGTTCTGCTAGTGTCTTTAGGGTATGTTATATACCAAAATGTAGCTTATAATCTAGGCTACATTTTGGTATATAACATGTCCAGAAGACATTAACAGAACATAGGTCAAAAACACAATGCCAGAAACACATTTTTTTGAATCTAGGGGTGTCCGCTTATTGGAGTAAATACGGTAATTAGAAATCAAATTTTAAAAATGTTCGGAAACTTTTTCATCGGTAGTTTTTGCACGCGGTAGTTCCACTTCCCTTTCCATTTCCATTATTTCGCAATTCACTTCCAACTTCCATTTTCAAAATTTTTCTTCCCTTACACCCTTGTACCACACACCATACGTAGGGATGTGTGTGAAGGAGGGAGGGATGCGGGAGGCCAACCCTAATTCACATTGAACCAACATTTTAAAGGTGATACTCTACTGAACAATATTATACGTTATCCACCCAGCAGTACTTCAGTTCTAACTTTACACAAGTAAACAGTTTTCTTTAAGGATAATTGCAAAATGGCTATGATGGTGGGTAAATTTGGAACCTGTTCATACTAAAATTTACTTTTTCAAGGAGTGTTCCACTGCAATGGGCATAATTGCTATTGGAGTGTTGGTTGGCACAATTATGGTATTCAGAGCAACTTTTTTTGATGGTATTTATTTATGTTTCAGATCACCATAGTTTTGCACTACGTCTTGCAGAGGTATACAGCAGAAAATGAGGAAGAGCATCAATTGAAATACAACGCTGACCTAAAGAAATCTTCGAGAATGAAGTTGGAAGAGAAATTGGTTTGTTGGTGTGGAAGCTATGGAAAAGTCGGTTTGAGTGATCCGCACTGATGTAAAAACATGAGAATTCTAGTTTGTTGCTGAAAACTGGAAGTTTGTATTCCTTGTGGGTCTTACCCCAGCCGTTTTCGCTTCTTTGGGCATGTACTTCCTGAAATTGACAACTGATCCAGTGGAATTGTGGTCTTCTCCTGGCAGTAAAGCTCGTGAACAAAGAGACTTTTTCAACAAATACTTAACGTATGCACCATTTCCTCAAATTATGGTGTACAGCCATCTAGAGTCAACTGTAGAGAAGTGATTATGAATGCTACCTGTCCTGATAAAAAAAATGATGTTCTAAAATCTAAACCTGCAATTGACTTTTGATTTGTTAGATGAGAACCCTGCTTTTTAATGTAATCTCTGTATCTGAACCATTTTTGTTCAGTCCCTTCTACCGCACCGAGCAGTTCATCATTGTGCCTCGAGACCAGAGCATGTACGAAAGGGAAGATCCAAACAATTTCTTGAAGACAATCAAGTATGGGCCAGTTTTTCGGAAGTCTTTCCTAGATGAGTCTTTCAAACTTTACCTCAATGTACTTTCCCTTACCACATCTTATGATGGTGGCAATGTATCGCTGAATGACATCTGTTTCAAACCACTTGAACCGGAGAACAACAATTGTGCTGTCATTTCAATCTACAATTATTTCCAAGTGAAACCAAAGCTCCTTTTCTGATTCTAATCCTTCGTTTTGCAGAACAACATCTCAAACCTAAACCTAGTTGAAGACAGCTTATTTTCAACCCATGACTATTTGGATCATTTGATGGACTGTACTAGCAACCCCTATACAATGGTTTGCTAAAATTTTGACTTTTTTTGCATTCAAATAGGTTCAGCAAAAAAGTAAGGCAGTCATCATACCGTTTTCATTATTCTCAAATATGAACAATACAAACAAAAAGTTTGTATTATAGATGTTTGTTATACAGTCGAGTCTTGATTTAGTGTAGGTGCTGAGGACCGGAAAAAACATACACTAAATCGAGACCACACTATATCGAGTATATGGTTTATGCAAACCAACCAAACCCGAATAAAATATACACTAAATTAAGATACACACTAAATCGAGACTACACCAAATTGAGACTCGATTGTATGGTTAAGAATTGAACCTTTTCTTTATAAAATGAGGAAACTGGAGCAAGATCTTGGTCTTTAGTAAAGTAGAGAGAATCTTAAATGTGTTGTAAAAAAATAACGCTGAGGAGTTAAAATCATCTGGTTCACCGCAATAGTATGAATTGACCCCATAGACTTCTGTGCCCCTCTAAAAAAAAAACAAGCCACTATTTTAGAAAACTGGCTTACTTAATAATTACTGCTTTGAGTTCATATAAAAATGTGTCTGCCCATATTACCACGTTATACCACAATTCTATTTATTTCAGAGCTCTAAAATTAAACTTCACTGTTTGGGAGACTTTGGAGTGCCTATTCAGCCGTACATTGTGTTGGGCGACTTTGATCTCAAAAACATAAAATATGAGTCGGCACATGGACTGGTATGTTTGCACACATAAACAATTAAAACTTCAGCCAGTAGAGATCTAGAGTTTCAAATTTTGGGAGAAAAAACATGAAAGAAGTGCTTATTGCGAGCAGTGGTCAATAATTACAATAAATCCTGACGCCCAATAGTCTTAATTGGTTGTCGCGACTCTGGTGAAAATACCAAAATCTAAGATCTTGCTTGATGTTAATAGAAATGGGCTTTAAAAAACTTACACATGCCCCAAAATTGAAAAGTAAGGCATGGATGCTTTGTTTTTAGGTCGAGTCACTTTATTTGTAAAAACATCTAAAACAATCGACTTTACTGGATTGTATCCCCACTTTCGACCATTGTTGCAAAACATGTTCTTTATAATCAGTAAACAATTTGTTCCAAACAATTCCAATGAACAAAAAAAAAACTTAGTTCCAGTTTCTGTCAATCTAAAATTTATTCGGTCTCTGACTGGTTGTGCTTGTTCCCGCTCATCGCAAATGACTTCTCTAATTTCTCTTTCGGATAAATTGCATCCATAGCAATTCCCTCAAGCAGGCAGTTGTGAAGCATTTCCCAAGAATACAAGAGCTGGTTGGATCGCTGGCACAAGTCTTCCATGTCCTTTTCAGTTGGCATCTGAGAAGTGGAACGTATTGACATGTCCAAAAACACATTATCATCACCTTCTTCATCTGAGTCATCTTCTTCAATTGCTATAAAAAAGATTACAGTACATCAAAGCAATCTAAGCAAAAAAAAAAACGGCATACAAAATAGGTCATTTGCATCAGGGTTTTTCCTCAACATCAAGCGCTTGATAATACGACTCGTCTTCGCCATTCTCTGCTCGTACTTCCTGATGTTTTTGTCTATGATCTTCACCTGCTTTCCAAAAGGCACATCTACGCTCGGGCAAACACGCATTGGAGGTGCGAGGCAAGGTGTCGAAATCGAAATAGAATCCAGCCCAAACCCAAGACTTTGAAGTCGTTTGTCTTCATGTTTTTCCTTCGGCACATGGGGAACGACTGCATTCGTATTGTTGATCAAGAAAGAAGCGACTGGCTGATGAAGTGAAACAGTAGGTGAGATCAAAATTCCTTTTTCACCAATTTTCATATTGAAAGCACAAATGGAGGATCCAATGTCATGCTCATCTGGATCAGTGACTGCATTCAACGAACCCTCCGAATTGAAGCTGAGATACAACGAATTATTCTTTTCTATAACTGGACGGTATTAAATTTTGATTAAAGGAAAGATGGGTGACCAACCAAAGTCAAACGATTGATCTTCACAAGTATCTGGCTTCTTTTCGATCACAGTGTTCGACTTCTGCAAATGATTGGACGAAGACTTGTTCATGCCGAAAAACTTGCGAAAGGAAGCTAACATTTTTCTAAATTCAATGTGGTTACAAAGGGTACAACTGTATCGTACCCCAAATGGCTATACAGCATAAAAAAGCTTTGACATGTATGCTATTTTTATGCACGCACAGCTTGTTCAAAAGTAATTAATGTTTGAGGTATGCTTGTGTGCTGATCTCAACCCCAAGTCCTCCTAAGGGGGTGGGGGTATAAATTTTCAACTCTATTGCGATATATCTGGATTCAGTCACACTTATAAGCAAACATTTCATTTGGTCGTGCAAACATTCTAAGAGTAAAATCGGGATGGGAAAATTATCCTTTAGCCCTTTTAAGATTGCTCCTAGGCATTTCTAATCAATAAAAAAAATCATTTTTGCCTTGATACTATCAAGTTGATAGACAACTACAGTCAAAGCTCGATATAACGAACCCCTGATATAACGAAACCCTCGATATAACGAACATTTTGCCTGGTCCTCAGGGGTTTGTTACGCAGTCAAATCTTGATATAACGGACCCCCGATATAACGAAACCTTCGATATAACGAACATTTTGCCTGGTCCTCAGGGGTTTGTTACGCAGTCAAATCTTGATATAACGGACCCCCGATATAACGAAACCTTCGATATAACGAACATTTTAGCTGGTCCACAGGGGTTCGTTATATCGAGGTTTGACTGTAGTATTTTCAGTCTCGAGTAACTACACTTGGGCTTTTTTGTCTCAAGTGGAATACTTCTAATTTTGAATTTCATTTATGCACCAACCACGACTGTGATAGACGTTCTATGCCACAACCAAACCAAGTGAATGCCCACTTCGTTTAGGCTCTAAAAACCCTTTTATTTTACTAATTAGAGTGTTCTAAAAAAAGTTTGACAAGAGTAAATTATCATTTTATAGGTTGCTTTCGGAAATTTTGGAAAACTCGAAAAAGAGCCTATAAAACAATAATTCTCTCCGGTCAAACTTTTTTCAGAATACCCTAATTAGTCGATTAAAAAAGTTATAAAAAATATTACACCAAGTGGACATCCACTTGGTTCGGTCGGGAATAAAGGACATCCATTACAGTTGTGGTTGGTGAATAATTGCTCCCTACCAAGGACCACCACGTCAACTAAAGATGATGGTTTTCCTATTAAAGATTAAAAAATTACGATTATTTGGGCCTCGGCAAGAACGATTAGGATTATTCTCAAAAATGAGTTGCGATTGGTCGTATCGATCGTACAATTACTGTATTCTCTCTATAGAACCACACCCCCCCCCTAATTCAAAATCGTGTTTTTGGCATTGTGTTTTTGGCATTGTGTTTTTGGCCTACTTTTTCTAAACAAGTCTTAGGCAAGTTACCACCCAATTTATAGCTAAAACAATAAGCTACAATTTGAGTGGTAACTTGCTTGGGAGTTGTCTCCAAAAAGTAGGCCAAAAACACAATGCCAAAAACACGATTTTGAATTAGGGGGAGGGGGTGTGTCTACTCATACTGATCATGATTTTGAATTTCTATACGCTGTGAGGAGGAACTTTTCACATCTAACTACACAATTATCATAAAAAATTAGTTTATTGTGTGGTGTTTTCATAAAATATATTTTCAGCCAAGGTTTTCTTTGCAAATTTTCAGAACGTACTCACACCTGTGTTTTCATTTTTGAAGTCACAAAATAGAAGCAAAACATAGCCAAAAGAGGCCGTCTGGAGTCATAGCCTACTTTTGAAAAGTTTACAAAGACCATTTTTTGCTTTTTTAGTCCAAATATACAGCAGTAGAGATGTGGGTTATGGCTGGGTCGTTTCCCTACTTGGAGGATGCCCAAATGCGAATGCTTCCATCATCTGAGCCGGAGGCCAGCATTCCGTGTTCTGCAAATAAATTTCATCCTGTTGCTTTTCTAAAGCAAAAACTAACGAGTGGGATTCCAACAGACTGCATTCACAGTTCCAGTGTGTCCCTTGAGATCTAAATAGTTGTTGTACGATTAGAGACTCTGCGTAAAAAGGTATTATGGAATGGTTACAGCGAACTGGATCCGACTTGTCCATATTCCAGATCACCACATTGTCGTCTAAAACAAAAGCATCTATTTAGACGGTCAGAAATATGGTTAAATTAAGTTCTTTATGATTGCTTTTCCGGGGCCTATCTCATAGAAGCATTTTCTTATATAGGTGAGGCAAAATTTAAACCTTATTTTTAATGATGAAATGTTCTCTTTCCCACCAAGTGTTTGGTACCATTTCAAAGAGCAGACAAAAAGCTTTTAAACGGCGTACAACTTTATTTCAGCAAATGATCAAAATGGCCACCTTCAGCCGCAATACAACAACGGAGACGTTTTGGAAAATTATTAATTGCTTTCTTTATCATATCCAGCGAAAGACGTCTCCATTCTCGTTGCAACCACTCTTTGAGATCAGCGATGGTTCGGTAAGGCTCTGAGCACGCTCTCTTCTCCAGTTTCGGCCAAACAAAGTAGTCCATCACGTTTCCTTCAGCGAAATTCAGTGGCCACTCTCCATCGTCCCGAGTCCAATGAGTGTCGACACTGATCGAGTCCGGAAAATTCTGTTGAGTCCATTGCTGAGTTGTGCGGCCGAAGGTGGCTATTTTTATCATTTGCTGAAATAAAGTTGTACACTGTTTAAAAGCTTTTTGTTTGCTCTTTAAAATGGTAGCAAACACTTCGTGGGAAAGAGTACATTTCATCATTAAAAATAAGGTTTAAATTTTCATACGAACTTTTGCTTCACCCGAGAAAATAGAAAGTAAAAAGTGAACCAGACTATCCAATAAAAAAAAAAGGTTCATTAGAAACCCTAAAAGCAGTTTTTCTTTGTTATTTGGCTTCTTTACACCATAGAAAAGCCGATAAAGTCGTGAAATAAATTTATGGACAAACAAAAAGAATAATCGCCTTATTAAATAAAGCCAACCTTCAGAGCCAGAAGCCACAAAATTGTCTTTGAAACCGCCGAAAGAGCTTGTAATCACAAATTCTATAAGTAAAAAATAAAATGAGTACCTTTTCTAAAGGAAAAAAACAATTGTGGCTGCCTACAATCTCGCAACTACCCAGCTGGTAAGATACGGAACTAGAGAACGTGCCAAATCGTGAATTTGACAAGTCGGCAAGCTGCCAATATCCATTCTTTACGAGCTGACATACAACAGCCTGGTTTATGCCTGGGAAGTTACGAGTTTGCGGACAGGCCGTAGGTGCTACCGGAATGCATGGAGCCAAAGAAGGAGCGAATGAGACTCTTGGTCTTTAGACACCACAAGCGGATGCCCTCAGTCTTGGTGGTCACCAGGCAGTGCTCTTCACTGTGGTCCACAGTGAAGTACATGATCTGGGACTGCTCCTGCAAAAACACGCAGCTTATTTAAATAAATTGGCTGGGATAGGTACTTGGATAATTGTAGACTCATGCTGGCTGTCAAACTCATACAAACGAATACTAGAAAAAAATTATGTATTAACTTGGAGGTAAGTTGTCGCAATTATTGGGTAGATTCATAACCAATGCGGATTATTATTGGGGGGGGGGTGTCCATATTTCGTCCCAAAATCTGTCCTTTACTTTTTATTTTATTTAAATCGCATTCTCTTGCTTTGAGATAAGAGTCATGCGCGTTGGAAACAATCTTTACATTCTTCTTAACATTCCCTATCACTACAAGAAAGAATGGCAGTCTTTTCATATGCCCAAAATACAGTTGTTTGGAGGATGCCTTGAAGGGTCAAGGCAAAATTTTGAAATATTCAGGACTCAAAACCCCATTTTATATGACGCAGAAATGCGGAAAATTGTTGTTTTGAGCACATAGAAATTGCTTAGAGAGATTTAAAACACAAAAAATACAGTCATAAAGAAAAAAAAAATCGTGGGAACCCCAGGTGAATAAGCACCGCTAAAATATTTTAGATGAGTGAATGTGGGCCCTTAGTCAAATGATTGCATGGAAAATATGGAATCACCCTGTCCCTTAAATTGGCTATATTTTTTCTGGCTACACCTCTGCCATAAACCTACCGGTTATGGGTATCAGCAGCCAGGACAGCCTTGCCGTCCTTTTTACTGTAAATGCAGCGGATGCGGAATCCTTCAAACTGTCTAAAAATTTGCTGCATAAGTACCGTATTCTTTCTAATAGAACCACACCCCCCCCCCCTAATTTAAAATCGTGTTTTTGGCATTGTGTTTTTGGCCTACTTTTTGGAGACAACTCCCAAGCAAGTTACCACTCAAATTGTAGCTTATTGTTTTAGTTATAAATTGGGTGGTAACTTGCCTAAGACTTGTTTGGAAAAAGTAGGCCAAAAACACAATGCCAAAAACGCGATTTTGAATTAGGGGGGGTGTGGTTCTATTAGAGAGAATACGGTATGTAGTCAACAAATGTTGCATACCGAGTGGGTTCATTAGGTCGATTTAGGTCCTGCAACAACAAAAACGTTAAAAGTCAAGTGTCAAAGCTGAAAATCGCTTACATGGACATGGAAATGGCCTCTTTGGTCACCTACAAAACAAACAGTCCAAGAAGTGATTATTTTTGACCGTTGTATGTCACATACCACAAGCACTGAAATTAAAGGCTTTTTTATATATATTTTTAAGATGGTATGACTTCAACTAACAATTTATGAGAGTTGTCTTTGAAGAAGCTGACCACCGAGAAACTGTCCGTATTGTTGGTCTTGTACTCCTTGATCAGGGAGCCATCCTGAACATTGTACACAAACACACCAGCTAGATTCTCCTCTGTGCTTGTAATGGCCAAATACTTGCTGTCAGAGCTCCAGGAAACACCCGCAACACCCTGCAAACCAGTTGTTATAGTTTTTGAGTGGGGAAAAATATATAATAAACTAGGGTAGAGTAAGCCCTCGACTTAACAACCTTCCAAAAAGTTTGACCCACCACTGACCCGACCATTTTCTACCTCAAATTTTGAGATCTTTCACCAAATATTAATATTGATGTAGATAAAAATCCTAAGGATTCTGAGTTCTCCAGTCATTTATTTGACAACTCAACAATTTCACCTATAAAAACAGACAAGTTTCGATTTAAGGACACCTCTTTTTTTCCAAAAGTGGGTGTCTATGGGCACAGACACATATACACTCACAAATAGACTACACCATCAGCCGATACCTATATGGGTCGGTTTTTGGTGAGTGCTGAGTCAAAATGAGTAAAAGAAGAGCGACACCCCTGTTGAGTCGACTGCATAACCCAGGGGCTTAACACAGGCTTAACCAGGTGTACTATATTGTTAATGTTCCACTCACCGTCACATCAACCGTAATAACCAGACGTCTGTAGATGCCGATGCTGTGGCTATTGTAAACCTGCCAAATTATAACTTCGTGACTTTTGGCACCCGAAGCTAAGTATTTGCCGCAAGGAGAGAATTCTAGACACCAAACTTCAGCCATGTGATTGTTTAGCACCTGTATCATGATGTAATTAAAAAAAAAAGGTAATAAATATTTTTGTAAGCTCGCCTAACCTGTGTATTTTTAGAGGGGAAGTCACGACAATCTACAACAACCAAGATTATAAAGATGTAACAAGTAAAGATGGGGTAGCTGACCGCATTTGTGATCCCTTAAAATATCTCTTCCGTCACTTTTGTATTCGTTTGAGGAAACATGTAAAGCACAATTTTGTATTTGATGCTCAATGGCTGAAAAAAAAAGTTCAGCACTTTGTTAAATCAGCCATCCTTTTTCTGGTCGCTTTTTACTCGTTTTGGCCGCTAATTAAGCATTTTGGATTGTAACTATCAACTCGACAGATCGCTGCTAAAAAGACTACAGAGTGCGCCTAAAGCTCCACCACTCATTAAGAATTGAAATTTTTGCTTGAGGCGATCGAAGAGACAAATGGCAAGAACGGAGGATATCAAGAAATGAATAAGCACATCGTTGAAGTAGATCGTTCGTCAAGTCGTGAAGGGGATGTTGGAAGCATGGAGCAGAAGACACTTTGGACGCAGACTTTGGTGCTTTCAACAGGTTTGATCACTTCAAGTTCCCGTCTCTTCACTTCTCTTTTAAGATTCCGCTGCCGGCTAAAAGGTAGAAGTGACTTAATAGCGCAGCTGTAGTAATTAAATCAGGTACTTATCGGTTATCTTTCCCCATTTTAAAAAGTTTTATTTTTGTATTTCTCAACAACAGAATATGTTTTTAACAGTGTGAATTTGATTTCTAGACTCGATCGGCTGGCTTGAACACTTTAGCAATCATCTCTGACAAGGAATCAAAAGGATCGTCGTTGCCGCCGTGCATTCGTTTCCAATCTTGTCGCACCATGAATTCGGCTAGGTACGTCTCCAAAAATTCACGCTTCGTGCTTCTCTGTCTCTTGTTTCTGCACTTGGCTGAGTTCCACATTCGCTCGACAGTTTGGGTGTGCACGTCCTTGTTGTCCGGATCCAAAAAATTGTACGAATGGTCGACCTTGTAGAGTTCAAATCCAAGCGTTTTCTATTAATTAAAAATAAATGAAAAATGGGGACAGATAACCGATAAGAAGCATAAATTAAATTAAGATATAAGCCAGCCACTCAATTTACGCCATTTACTCGAAAAATAACTGACCAGAGGTACACAGACTTCAGTATGACGATTACAAGCATCTTGGTTTGATTCATAAAAGCATTTATGGCTTTTAGAAAAGAATAAAATGTTATAGAGGCAAAAAATTGCTATTTTTGTGAGGGGCAGGGTACAAACAGCAAAAGTACCAGCAGAAAATTTCAATTCAGCAGGCACTTTTCTTGACTTAACATTTTGGGAATCAAGTGAGTGGCGTATACCGCAAGCGATACGATAATTGTTTAGCTTTCATCTATGTAAAGCAGGCATCGTCATACAAAATTTTCTCGACTACCTAATCGCTGATTCGCGGCCCAAAAAAATTTATTTAGCTGCCAAAAATGAGAAACGAGCAAAGCAGCACCATTGGCGAATAGTTCAAGAAATTGACCTTGATTTACTAACTCTTCCAGACGATCAGGAGGTAGCATCAAAGAGGGAGGTAGCACTAAAAATGTAGCAAAAAGTAATCAGGTGCCAAAAGTGGTAAATTTAGGTCAGTAAAAGGTTATTTTGCAACATTCCTTTGGCAATTTGAAGAGCAGCTGGTTAATATATAGAGCAAAAGAGGAAAAATAGAGGTACCTTTGTAAACTATGTTGAGCACAGCCTCATTATTGCCTTGATAAGATCCATTCTCCTGGTGATTAGCTGCTGACCTGTCCAATTCATTCTTGAGGCAATTCTGTCGAGAATACGAGTCAACCATGAGCACGCCTGCCAGACGTAAAAGACACAATGTTTAGAGAACATATAGGCAAGAAACTTATATTCATAGCGATCCCTGAATTCATTGTGTTTGGGATACTCTACTTGTAAAAGACGCAGCGCTAAGAGCACCTGCAAGCACAAAATTAATGCAAACATAGGGTTTGTGCTCAAAACCCCACTTCTTCGTTGGCAATTAGAGTTTTGAACTTTTCCTCCAGTAGGAGAACCTAAATTGTAAGGCCTGTCAGCTACTATCATACAAAAATTGACCAACCCGAATAGTGAGGTATTGCTTCTGTAAGAAATAAAGAGTCATTAAATTAAGCTCAAATTCGCTTCATTTTCTCAAATCACTTTCCAGTCCCACTAGTAGCACTAAGTTTGTTTAAAGAGGAAACGGGTTTTAAACGGGGAAATTTTCGGCTCTATATGACTTCCGAGGTTTTTTGCCTTGCTGTCCTGCTAGGTATAATTTCGGTTTTTTCACCCACCTCGCAAAATTGCTCAAAATAATGTTTTTTTGGCTTTTTTTATGCACACAAAAATGATTAGCAATGCTGTTTAGGGCACGGAAGGCCTTTTACTAGCAAAAAATATAAATTTCCGGTTTTTTGCCTTGGGCGTCCAAGGCATACCGTATTCTCTCTAATAGAGCCCCCCCCCCTAATTCAAAATCGTGTTTTTGGCCTACTTTTTCCAAACAAGTCTTAGGCAAGTTAGCACCCAGTTTATAGCTAAAACAATAAGCTACAATTTGAGTGGTAACTTGCTTGGGAGTTGTCTCCAAAAAGTATTGGTTGAAAACACAATGCCAAAAACACGATTTTTTTAATTAGGGGGAGGGGGTGTGGTTCTATTAGAGAGAATACGGTATTTTATAAAACCATGACTTGTGTGCAAAAAGGAAGATGTTAAACATAGTTTTGAATACTGAGGCCTAACCTCTATTAATCCTCTCCCCTGTCTTGTTACGACAGTCGGTGGTCAACCATTTTTTACGGCTCAACCACCCGACAATTGGGCACTGACACTACACTCATAAGTGTAGCTGAGATTCAGAGCTATATTTTTGTGTATGGTGTCAGTACCCAATTTTCAGGTCGCTGAGCCGTAAAAAATCGTTGACCACCGACCGTTGTGACTACAGAGAGGGGGACAAATTGACGCATCCTCATCTGTGGGCTTATCAAATCGGGCAAAAGCTGGATGGTTCTCGTGGTTGTGGCATGTTATCTCGCGAATTCGGACGCTTATTACCGATTTTGTGCGGTTCGATTTTGGCGACCCCGTGTACCATTTATACGCAGCCCCAAAATGAGTGTTTGAGTTTCAAAAAAGATTTGAAAGGTCTTTTTCATATGCTCCCAACAAAAATTTACCTCGCTGATAAACAATCTGAATTTCTCAATGATTTCCAGGGCCCTGTTCCAGGCACCATGCAATATGTGTTCCTTCAGTCTAAAGTATTTCTCATACTTGTCATCTTCGAAAAAACAATTGGCACCTGCAGGCCTGTGCATTCTCAATTCTACACCCACTTTCTTCCACCAAAGCATCAGCAGCATCGCTAAAAGACACAAAAATAAATAAGATCTAAAAGCCAATAAACCACGGCTCCCAGCTGTATTGGACCAAAATTTGGGAAATCTTGGAATTTGCTTAATTTTATTCAGTGTTTAGACCATTTTGTTTACGTTGGCCCATGTGTACCAGACTTGGGAGCCCTGTGAACAACAAAGCAACTTGCGTCATTCCCAGACTGACAAGATGCTGTCCAATAAGGCGAACTAGAAGGCGCTGTCGTTCGGAAAGAACTTTGGGCGTTGAATGTTTCAGCTGGCTGGATTGATCACTGAAGAGATGAGTTGAAAAGTGCATAAATTAGAAAAGCAGGCCACCTTATAGTGGTCCTACTGTGCCGTCCCATTAAGGAGGCACAGGACGCAGAGCTGACATTGGGCGTGTTGCCGGTACATAGGTTGGTGTGTTGGGAGGTGCTCGCATCCTTGAGAGAGGCCTCTTTGATGCGCTGACCAACTGAACGACTTGGAGGAGCGGAGTTGTTGTTACCCACACCCACTTGCATTCGCCTAAACAATGTAGATGTTGTTTGGGAAAGCGAATTTGACTCTTGTCAAATGAAATACTCTAGTTACTCTATTAAGCGGGCATGCCTGCCTATTTTTCGACCCTTTGCTAGGGGGCCCAGAGGGTGTGCGCTCATTAGAGGGTGCCCGCTAAATTTTCGACCTTTTCTCGTATCATAATTCAAATATTTTAGGAAATACAATGGGATCGATCTCAAACGACTCAGGAAGAGCAGCAACTTCATCAGCTAGTGTGCCCAGAGGGTGCCTGCTTAATAGAGTAAATACGGTATCCACCTTTTTCAAGAATTTGTTAAAAAAAGCCACTTTTTAAGATTCTGTTTTCCAACTGTGATTTCTGAAGCCCTTTTTACTACAGTCGAACCTCGTTAAACTGGCACCCCTAATTCAAAAAAATGTGTTTGTGGCATTGTGTTCTTGACCTATGTTTTGCTGGTGTCTTCTGGGCATGTTATATACCAAAATTTAGCTTAGATTCTAGGCTACGTTTTGGTATATAACATGCCCAGAAGACACCAGCAAAACATAGGTCAAAAACACAATGCCACAAACACATTTTTTTTGAATTAGGGGTGCCAGTTTAACGAGGTTCGACTGTAGTGATATGTCTCAGAGAAAAAAAAAAGAGTTCCCAAATCAAAAAAAAAAAACACTTGTGTGTTTTCCATTCATAACGATCAACTGACTAATCCTACAGCGCAGCAGGAAAAAAAAACGGTGAAAAGTGCAATCAAAAAAAATCTCTTCCAATTAACGCCAACTGCTACCTCTCCTCAGCCATAAATTTGAAAGGGGGTGACCCAAAAACTGGCTCATAAACCTTGAAAAAAAAAGCACCTGATCTTTGGTGGAGGTGGCGAGCTGCCAGCAGACGAGGATGGCGAAGAGGCGGCGGCCCTACTCTGCGATATTATGACTTCGGAAAACGGCACAGTGTGGTATCAAGTCTGGGGCTTGTGTGAGTGGATGGGCATGCACCACACAAACAACAAGGTCCAAAAGAATACTGGTGATGATTCCTGTAAGTGGAGCAGGAATGTAGTGGAGCGAAGAAGATCTAAAAAGTAATGCCTTTTTGTTCTTGCTATTTACTAATTTTTCACTGCCATACACACAATACCACTGCTTATCTGTGTTTCTGCTGCCCTCTGCTCCGCCTTTTTTTATTAGGGTTAGAGAGCAAAAGGCATGTAAAAAATTTGAAAGACTGCTCAGCTGGTCTCTTCTCCATCTCTCCCCACTAAAAGCGACACAAAGAGTATGAAGGAGCAGACAAAAACGCATTGGTTACTGAGAAACAGCAATGCATGGGCAGAGAGAGCAGGCAAAGATAGTGTTAGCTGAGAAACATAGGGAAAGTGCACTCTTACTTCATCTATCTTACTAAACTTTTTGCCGTTATTTCTAGTTTTCTCTTCCTCTTTATGAAGACTAAAAATAAGTGAATGAGAGACGGAGAAGCGCAGGAAAAAGACACGGAACTACCTAATTTGTGCTCATTGAATTGTGATGATTTGAACGGGTTAAAAAACACGTTTTCATTCCAGCAAACAGCCGAATTTTTTGGTATTTAGGCCTAGAATTGCAGAACAAAACAATTTTGAACTAAAAACAGGTAGAAATATGCATTTTTTAAAAAAAAACCTCATTATTTATCTCTGGGGAAATAATTGGGAAACACTATGGTGCCCATAAATATTACAAATTATGCAAGAGAAAGCTTGGAAAGCCGAAAATAATTTCGGCTTTGAAGTTAAGTGCTGAGAAGGGATGTTGGTGGGAGAAGGGCTGGCGCTGTGTGTCAGTCTGTTTGCCTTGCTCTGGCGCTGTCCACTACTTTCCTCCTGCTCTCTCTGTCAATTTATGATTACCACCACCACCAGCAGCAAGAGCACATAACAACAAATGGAGGATCACTGAAAAGAGAGGAAGAAGAAGAAGAAGAAGAAGAAGAAGAAGAAGAAGAAGAAGAAGAAGAAGAAGAAGAAGAAGAAGAAGAAGAAGAAGAAGAAGAAGAAGAAGAAGAAGAAGAAGAAGAAGAAGAAGAAGAAGAAGAAGAAGAAGAAGAAGAAGAAGAAGAAGAAGAAGAAGAAGAAGAAGAAGAAGAAGA
>BBSZ01002759.1:0-13099 GCA_000981365.1 Subanguina moxae | reverse complement strand
TATAGTAATGAAAAAAAAAACGAATGACAAAAAAAGTATTGGTGTGAAATATTGCATGAACTACTAAACCTAAAGGAAGCAAAATGTACGCTGGTTAACTTCTAACCTTTGCTGGCCTACACGAAGCCTAAAGGCTTATGTTCAAAAGTGTGTGTGTGGCTTGCATCAGTGTGAGAGACAAAAAATGAAAAAGGAGCTGTTTAAAAGACATTATAAGAAAAAAAATTGTAAAAAAAAGAGCTTGGGGGACCAAGGCAAAATTTATAAAATTTAAAAATGCAAAAATTTGCGAAACGTTTCGCAAATATTTGCAAATGCAAAAATTTGCGAAACGTTTCGCAAATATTTGCATTTGCAAATATTTGCGAAACGTCCATACGCCTACAAAGATATTTAATTTCTTCAAAATATGTCTCTTCAAATTTAGGTCGACACCTTCACATTTGAGGTAAACCAACAATTAAACTTAAACGTAAAATAGTCCAATAATTAGTTATTTTTTTAGGGTCATGATACAACATCAGCCGCTCTTAATTGGTTCCTGCATTTGATGGGTGCCAATCGCCATATTCAGTCCAAAGTACATCAAGAGATTGACGAGTCAGTTTATAGACCATTTTAATTATTTAAAGGACCATTACAGTTGCAGGCAATAGTCCTTTAAAGGCATTGTATACACCAGGCTGAGGCTGGTTTTTGAAAAAAAATCATTATCAGAACCAGAGAATCAGAATTTAAGGCGTTTTTCAAAAAATTTTGCCCTTATTCAGTGTTGCAAATATTTTAGACATTTAGCTCAATAATCTATGCATTCTCTTTCACCTATACACAGCACTTCTACGTGGGATTTTAATGAAAAAGAGACGGACTAAAATATAGCAGAAGGCGATAAAAAAAAAGAAAATTTTGGAGCAAAAAAAGATTGAAACCATTCCCCTAGCAGCAACGGGATTGTTTTGGTGTCGAAAAAGAATTAGCCCATACAAAATCACTATCACAAAAATAATAGGTTTTTTTTATAAATTTTCTTGTTTTTTCCGAAAGGAAATTTTTTTTCCGAAAATGCGAAGTAAAAAATTTAAGGTCGGTCGCTGCCCTCGTATATTCTTTCCGCTATTTTTTCATATAAAGTTTTTTCAGAATTCTGGGGCCAGATCCCGACAGAGAAGTTACTTTTGAAGACCTCGGAAATTTCAAATACTTGGATATGTGCTTGAAAGAGACACTAAGGATGTTCCCCAGTGTCCCATTGATTGCCCGACAGGTCACTGAAGACACAACTATAAGTCAGTTACTGCTTTTTTAAATGCTTATTATTGAAATGACCTGTCAAAATGCTTATAAACCTTTTTCAATTTTTGATTTAACATAGTCGGCAATGGCAATTAACTTTTAAGGCTTTTCAATAAACTTTAAAAAATCATTACTCATTGACTTTAATCTCCATTTTTTTGCCATAAAAGTATAAGCCACTTAATAGCTTGTTGGAAAGATGAGAGACAGATCGAGGCTCGACTAAAAGCAACTGGGAAAAAATTGATGGGATAGTCTTTTTACGAGGTGAATAAGTATTTTGGCGGTTCATTTTAAACACAGATTTTAAATCGCTTGAGCAAACAATAAACAAAATTTTGTTAGAAAGCTTCACAATTCCTGCTGGAACTGGTGTTGTTATTGTGCCTTCCATGGTACATCGTGATCCTAAGTGAGGTTTTCTTTAAAACACTTTCGTTGATCACAGACTGGCGTTTTCATTGAATAAATGTAACTATATTTAGGTACTGGAGAAATCCAGAGGTTTTCGATCCTGACAGGTTAGTCAATAAATTAATTGTTAAATACTGTTATATTTTTTAGGTTTCTGGGAGATTACTTAAAACATCCGTATTGTTACATCCCTTTTTCGGGTACGTATTTGCCCTTCAAAAATTATTTTAAACACGTCTTTTTCAGCAGGAGCAAGGAATTGCATCGGTTTTTTTATTTGATAGATATGATAAATGATTAAATTAATTGCTTTCCAGGTCAAAGGTTCGCGCTAATGGAAGAGAAGTGCCTGATTGCAAATATTTTACGCCAATTTCGTGTAGAGTCTAAGCTAAGGACAGATCAGATGAGGTAAGGTTGGGCGCACATTATACCTCTGAGCTTAAATTTTATATTAGCTAATTATTTAAAGTATAATTTATAAAAGACATCTGCAACAAACGACCATTTATTGCACTGACGAATATTGTTACTTATATAGTTGGTATCTAATATTTTTCACAAGTTGATGTAAAGAAAAATGCAATTATTTAGCAGAGAAGTATGGTATAGAAATATAAGCATTTCGTGTTTTGTTAATTTTTTGCTCATTGCATTTTTCTTTACGTCTAAATACACATAGAACAATATTCGTGAGGAGGACCTAAATCAACAAAAGGGACCGAGCTCAAAAATCAGTAATCATTCTACATGAGGTTCAAGTCTTGCTTAATTTTGATTAGTTTCTACGCTAAATAATTGAAACCTGCACAAATTTAGGGTGGCTGCAGAGTTAATCATTCGTCCGATGTATGGGAACCAGATTCGATTTGAAAGGCGTGCCTTTGGTGAATATTTTAGCTAATTAGGCCTATTTTGTTGGCTAGAGTAGTAGTTGTAGTAGTTAGGAGCATACATGTTGTTTGTACACATATTTTTGAGAGTGGTTGTTTGTGTGTCTCTTCCCCGATCTCGCCGATTCACTCAGCAGAAATATAAAGTAAATACAGGGTGCTTAAAAAGTATGAATGTTTCTTGCCTAGTCAACACTTTAAGGTCAAAGTCAATAAGTAACACAATAATGTATATACAAATGTTTTCGAAAAATCCACCATTTTTTTTGACGTAAGCCCTCGGACGTTTCAACCAATTTTGCACCACATGAAAAAGCAGTTTTCATCGATTTCGTCTCGGCTGCGAGTAGAGAAGCTTTCAACTGAGCCAAACTTTCGTGAGTGTAGCGCATGCCTTTTCTTCGAAGATTGACAAGATCGAGTATTACAGTGGGGTGAGATCCGGAGAAGAAAATGGTTTTAAGTAGATGATTTCTGGAAGCGGGTTAATGCCATAAACTGAATGACTGCCTGTCGAAATTATTCTCAAATTTTGCCGAAATTCTGAATTTATGCCTTGAATGCAAATTCTGGTTCTTTTCTGTCTTCACTGTCGTCTTCTAGCTCTAGCCTTTGGTAATTTTCTTTTTTTGTTCAGTTTTTTAGCTTTGGGTTCGAACTCTTTTCACTCAAAGCTGAAAATAAATGACGAAAAATAATAAGTAAAATAGCGGCGCTGTTTTAAAACTTGGTGATCATACTTTTTAAGCACCCTGTGTAAAGTAAGCCAATAAAGAGTAAAGGAAACAAATGTGCATGCAACAGATAGCAATTTAATCACAACTGCAATTTACCACGATAAATGAGTTTTGTAGCATCACTTTTGTGTTTATTGTTTTCTTTGATTTACTCATTATTCTGCTTTTTGTGTGTGTTTGATATTTATTGAAGATTTTTTTGTACAATTCAATCTATAATATTTCAAAATAACTATGAAATTTGATAAAAACACAATTTGCTGTATTCTTTCAAAGAAATGTATATACAGGCAGCCCTTGATATAAGGTATCCTCGCTATAACGGACACTCTACAGGTATCATTAACTCTTATTTCATTTTTGCATAAAATTAGAGTGGGTCAACGTTGGTTTATTTGCATGTCTGCCAATTTCATTTAGCACACGACGAGCAAATATCTCATTGTTGCGCATGATTCCAATGACTGTATCTCAACCAAAACTGAATAAGATGAACTATTTTTTTAATGGCAAAATTTCAGCTTTTGAATGAGCTATGAGTGTCTAAGAAACAGCGGTTTCAAAAAGTTATTACAAAAACGGATTCTTCAATAAAAGTTACCCACCCTGTACCATGCATTATATTAGGGTTGTGAAATGGAAAATTCTCCAGATAAATACTAGTATTTCTCTGCTTATCTTAAATTCGAAGAAATACTTTTCATGGTGTATTTTGTGTTAGAAAATTATGGCTCTCTCTTCTGTGTCTTTGCTTTCGTCTTCTAGCTCTAGCCTTCGGTAATCTTTTCTTTTGTTCTGATTTTCTGCTCTGGGTTACATAGAACCCAATTTCTGCACGCGTATGAACGACTAGTCGAATTCGATGAGGATCAGTTGGAAGCTCTTTCCAGGCAAATTTCCGACGAACAAATAAAACAAACAACTTTTTCATCATGACAATGCCCGAAATCACACCGCCGCTTCCACCAGAGCTGTAATTTAAGAGCTTGGATGGGAGCTTCTCACTCACCCGCTGCACACCATTGCCATACGACCTTGCACCATGAATTTTACCTTTTTCGGGCTTTTTAAAATGCTTTGAACAACAAGAGGGACTCTACAGTTGGCTCAAAAATTAGTTGGCTTCCAAGGATGCTGCATTTTACCAGCTAGGAATCGAAAAACAGCCTGCTCAATGACAGGAGGTTATTGACAATGGTGAAAAGTATATTGCTGATTTATTGGAATTAATTTTTTAGATCAGAATAAATTTTTAATTTTTTGCCAAAATCCGACTGAGTTAAACAGATAATCCAATAGGTGACCGTTTATATCTTATTTGTGTACAATGTATTTTAAGTTTAAGTCTAATGTCTAGAATACACAAATCCTAAAAAAAGTAATAAAACGTCTGGAAAATCTCGTTACTGTTTTCTTTTTTTACGTAAATTTTCATTATTATTTTATTCATTTTATGTAGTAAAACTTCGATAGAATTTTTATATATAAACAATCTTATCAAAGTTTGGCAAATCAACCCATATAAAGCTAAAGATTTGTATAACTGTATATAATATATACATAATGAGTTAAATATAAATCTTTAATATATAACAGATTTCACTTAACTTTTGTTTGATCGATTAAAAAATCTATTTTAGTTCCTGGAATGTGTTGGTTTCATCAAGTGGTGCCATTTACTTACTGTGGTGCCCATGCCCATTATCATTTCTTGCCAGTGTTGTTGTGCATCCGGGGAATTCGCGTTCTCTCCTCCCACGCAGACCAATCCCAACAACACTTTGCGGCGCAATATACCACAATAGCTAAACACTTGAATCAGCATATTAGAACTCTCCAAATCTGCAAGAGCTATTTGGAAGACGGCAGTAACATTGTAGTTTGGCTCCATGCTGGATTTAATTGTTTCCGACTTATGTTTTCCCAGCTCTAATCCCGTCTGAGAAAAAGCAGATATGCGTAAAAAGGTGTCTGGAATTGGGCAAATGTATGTGAAAGCAAAGAAGAGGCAATTATCAACAGAAGTTTATTTTATTACCTGGAGCTTTGTTGCTAGATGAACCCAAAGCTAGACTGTTGTTTAGATATGTGCTAATCATTGAAGGAGCCGAGTCAAGACCTATGGCTCTTTCAACACCTGTAACATTTGGTATTTATTTAGTCATATGTTTTCACGTTTGCCGCGTATTCACCTTCAACAACTTTATTACCCTACCACCCTCAAAAAGAAACTCCAAAAAAGTTAAAAACATATTCTCACCTCCTATCAAAGATTTTTACAATCCATTTTCGGGGGGGGGGGTGATTATTAGAGAGGGGATTAATAGGAAGATGCGATAGATATATAGTCAGATAGATAGTCGAAAAAAAATAGGACAAAGGTAAAATTTTTTAAAAAGCTTGCGTTACGCGACAATTTATTTTAAGTTTCATCAACGTTTCTGTTGGAATTTCGCGCCACTCTTCTTTGATTTTTGTCAAAGCGCTTGCCAACCGGTCTTCTTTTCTTCTGTATTAACGCGGCACAATTGGCTGTATCTTGTTTTTTTTTTTATAGTAATTTTGCCTCTTTTTTCCCCATTTTTTTAAATTTCTGGCATTCTGTGTTTCCAGACACTTTTGATGAGGTTTACAGGTTATTATGAGGTTTTTTTTGATGAGGTTATAAAGTGTCAGAAAAAATCAGAGAACAACGAGAAAACGTATATTTATTAAATTATTATCTGTATTTTTAATAAATTAGTGATTTTCTTACCAACAATAACATTGGACTGATCCTGCACGTAACATAGAGAAATGAGCACCTAAATAAATATTTCTTATTGTTTTTATTATTATGATTGTAATGGTATTAATCAATTTTGATCTTTTTATAGAATTAAAACTCGAAATATGCCTCTTACGTATCGTTGTTGACGTTAAAAATATAAAAAGTTATAGCTATAAAAATTAAAAAAAGATTCTTTCTGATGCAGCTCAGCATGCGAAAATTTTTCAAGAATCCCAAGCTGAAAACAGAATCTCAAAAATCGGTTTCTTTGTTAAGGTATGACCAAGCATAGCCGGAAACTCAGTTTTAGTAATCGTATGCCTCATCCTTTATATTTCAAATCATATCTCAACAGTCTAGTTTCTTTTTGAAAAGCTGCTAAAAAAGTTTCAAGGTGCTTATGCCCGGAAAAGTGTCCCACAATATTTCTTAAATAGAGAAAAGTTTTGAAGCTATATCTAAATGGCTTCAGTAACTCACCTCAGGAGTGCCATTGAAATGAGGAAGAGAGCAAAATCGACCACAATCATCCACTGTACTGCTACGTCTTGATGCAGAATTAGGTGGGGATGAGATTACAGATGCTACTGAAGCATAATTTGGGGTAGAAATCGGCTGAATGGGAGTGCTTAGTCCACAAGAGTAATTAGATGGTAGACAGTAGTTAGTGGAGATTGTTGTTGTAGGGGAAATAGTTGTTGTGGTAGATGGTGTGCAAGTTCTTGATAGCAGTAATGGCAACAGTGACATCTGCAATAAAAACAAATAATTTTAATTCATTAGTTACCAAAGGGTGACCAAGCTACTCCAGTTTTTCTAAAAAAGTGTCTTCTCAGATTTTAAAACTATTCTTACACGTTTCAGATAACAAAAGGTTGAAACGCAGTTTTGAGCAACTATATCAAGTTCAGTTGAGTGCTACGATACATTAGATAGAATAATGATCGAGATTATTAAACTACATTTTCGCGTAGAAATTATAAAAAAGAACGGAAAGTGAAATAATTATAAAATCAAAGTTCTGGCCAGCCAACAACAAAATAGCGGTGCTGCTATTAACTCCTGTGGCCAACTATGAATTGGTGGGCCTTTTAAGCGCTAAATTATCCATCTCTCTTTGTGCGATTAAGCGAGTGGGAGGAAATGTGCTTGAAAAGGGAGGAGTGTTCAAAAAAGATGGATGGAGATGACTTCTTAAAAAGTCCGCCTTCCCTTTGAAAAGAGCTATTATTAAAAGAAAACAGAGTGCTGCTGCTAAAATTTAGGTATTAAAATGCATTTTTAAAACTTTTACTGATGCAGTGCAAAACAAACACTCGAATCAGTCGATAAACAGAATTATGTTCTGTATTCCGCTAAATTATTCCTGCAATATTTTTGCGAAAAAGCAATTTTATTTTAAGTATTTCCAATTCATTTAACGCTCTTCACAGGGGCATACCCCGTACAGTGTTTTCAAAAATGAATTGTCATCAGACTTTAATGACAGTCATCGATGACAATGACTTGACTTGTCATTGTCATTTTAAATAAAATGACAATGACAAGTCATTTAGCCAAACGTCTAAAATGACAATGACAAGTCAAGTCATTTTGATAAATGACTGAAATGACAGTGACAAGTCAAGTCATTTTGATAAATGACTGAAATGACAGTGACAAGTCAAGTCATTTTAAGTCATTGTCAAAATGACAAGTCATTTCAGTCATTTTAGCTAAATGATAAGTCATTTTGATTGGAATGACTCAAATGACTGGAATGACTCAAATATATATCGATCATTTTGTTGACTCAATATGATTTTTATCCGATAGGCTTAACTTTTATTATTTTTTAAGATGTCTTCTCTAACATCCCAGTCATTCCAGTCAAATTGACTTGTCATTTTGACGAAATGACTGAAATGACTTGTCATTTTGACAATGACTGAAAATGACTTGACTTGTCATTGTCATTTCAATCATTTGGCGAAATGACTTGACTTGTCACTGTCATTTAGAGTCATTGTCAAAATGACAACTCATTTCAGTCATTTTAGCTAAATGACAAGTCATTTTTGAAAACACTGACCCCGTGTAACAGCAGCGTGGAGCATTTAAGTTGTGAGTTAAATTCTTCCCACAAAAATTTCTTTTTCTCTGATTTTTGACTCATATTGCGAAATTGTTTTGTCACTAAGATGTGTTTAGGCTGTTTTTACTATGAAAGGCGGATGTGTTTATTCTTAAATTGGCTTTGTTTTTGTTGCAAAAAATTTAGATGCATAGCAGTGTGTGACACGCTTTGTAGACCCTGGGGACTTGCTAAATGAACACATATGATTCTCATTTCAACTAAATTAACAAATAACAAAAGTATTATTTAAGTCTTTTTTTCTTGACATTATCTTTTGCATAAATTAAGCTTAATAAGTTTTTTTTTTATCACATAAACCCAAGAATTGAATTTTAAGGTAGGAATAGAACACTTTTAACAGCTAAAACAACAAAATAAGGTAAAATTGGAAAACAAATCCACGACTTCTTAATTTATTAATATTTTTGTGATATAAAAGTTTGTTTTGTTTCAGTGGTGTTTTATGCAGATTACGAAGTGTTCACATAAAAAACAAAAAGAATTAATTGAACTCTCTCTCGAATATCATTAATAGAAAAAAAAATTTAGTTATATGAAGAAATTTGAATACTTACATAAGACATATTTAATTAAAAGAAATTACATGAAAAAATATAAAATATATATAAAAAGAGAAAAACATAAAAATGGGCCCGACATAAAAAATATGTCTAGTCATAAAGACTATCCTCTTAACCAAAAGATGTATAGTGAATCTATCTTTAATTAATAAAAAAGTCCTCTTTTTTTCATTTTTTACATTAAGCTGTTAAAAAAATTTCCAGACTGCTAGGTTAGCCGAAATTTTTCCAGCCATTTTTGTTCCTGTAAGCTACATTATTTTTATAGTGCATTTTGTGTATTTCTATATTATATAAAACAAAACCTACAGGATTATAACGAGTTGTAGCCGAGGGTGTCCGTCTAATATCAAAGGAATGATGCGTAGATACTCCTAAAACAATGATTAATAAAAATTAGAGATAAGTTTGAAAATATTCCTGCACACCACAATAGAGTCCCATATTTCATATGGTCTTAACAAATGCGAGAATGAGCATTTATTACTACTTTTTGACTTGGTCCAATTTGTTACTGCCAAAGTATTATGTGAATTCTTGAATTTACTTCTTGATGAAAAATCGTGGAAATAGAAAACTATCCTGTGCTTTAAAATGCTGCATCATACCACTGATACAGCAAACCCATTAGCGCACCAGTTTTACCGCAGTAAAGAGCAGTGCATGCCTCTTTCAAGAAGAAAACTGCTTTGGTACTATTGTTTTAAGATTGTTAATCAAAACTAAATCTTACCTGATTGAGAATCCACCATACTTGCCTTCAGAAAAGCTTCTCCCAGAAGCCCATTTGAGCGCCCTCGCTTATAGTATAGTCGAAACCGAACAACTGAATCATCTAGTTCATCTGCAAAACACCAAATTAGCAGCAACATAGAAGGCAAAGCAACCAACCTGGGCATATATTGAACACAAATGTTTCCATAAATACAGCATTGAAGCGGTACTTTGTGCAAAACTTGACCACTTTTTGAGCAAGCAGAGCCAACCTAACTTGAACGTTTACTTCTTTGGCCGTATTTTCAGCTGTTGCCGACGTGTATAACTCTACTTGTAGTACTGTCAAAATAAGCTCAAAATATAACAAGGTCTTGTATCTGATAAAATGTTCTCACTTTTTTGTCTTATGTCAAAAATTTATGGCCAAATATTCATGAAACTAATTAAAAACGATAAAAAAAGGTACTGAGAATTTATTATACGAAATAGCCCACCAATTTCTTTTGTCTACTGTATTGCACAGCCAATTTTAGTTTGGCAAGAAGTGGTGTCTCGGAAATGTAATTAAAGCTGTGTGGAAGTGAACAGTGAGAAAGAGGCAAAGAAGAATTGATTAGCAGATTCTCGCTTACTGACTTCACCTTGATAAAATTGGAAGAAACAGATGCAACACTACGGCGTTGTGGTTGCTGAAAATAGTATATTATAAAAAAAAATAGCAAAAACATATTTTTTGTGTTTAGAATAAATTATATGGATTATTTTTAGCAAAAAATACTTTTGTTTTCTTTATTTCACGCTGTAATTATTTTAGATTCAACTAAAAAAAAACTAAAACAAAAGCTAAATGGAAGAGAAACGTAATTGGTTTATTTAATTTAAAAAAGTTTGTCCTAGATAAGTCCAATGAAATGATTGAAGGAAAAAAGTTGTTGACCCTAGGGAGGGATTATCCAATTACACTTTACTTAATCATCCACTGGTTTTATTTTATTGATGTGGCTGGTTCTGACATAGTTTTAAACCCATATGTACTTCTCTACATAACCTCACACTTATCGAAGCATTTATTAGGCAGACTAGTGAAAAAGTATCACAAAGACCAATTATGCTATAAAGTTAACTACTTGTGAAAAATAGCCTAAAAATTAACAATCCGAAGGGAGGTTAATGCAGTGCATTTGGAACAACTGATATCGCCTTCATGAAACCGAAGAACAACAGCAAAAGCTACCAGGAAATGTTGGAGCCCAATTTCTTTCCTTAAATCCGCCATTTTCCAAAAGTATATTTCGTCTTCCACCAAGACAACGCCTCGATCCACTCTAGCAAGTGTACAAAGGAATAAATTTAGCAGCAGGGAATGGCGCTTATGCAGTGGTTATCACGTTTTTTTGACCTCAATATAATTTAAAATCTCTCGAAAATTCTTGTGCAAAATGTCTATTCTTACTGTCGGCAATTCGATTCAGTGGAGGAGCTCAATAAGGTAATTATAGAAGCATGGTCAAAAATAGGTCCAAAAGTGCTGAAGAAGGTGGTTGATAGCATAAAGAACAATATTTTCTCGACTATTCAAGTTTGCATAATGTAAAAAAAATTATTTGTCTTGTATGTTGCCCGTTTCGGTTGTTATTGGATCAAGAAAAGTGTTTTTATTAGTGATGTTCATTTGGGGTTTTGCGGGTTTGCGGGGCGGGTTTTGGAGGGTCAAAATCCAAGTGCGGGTTTGCGGGGCGGGTTTTGGAGGGTCAAAATCCAAGTGCGGGTTTGCGGGGCGGGTTGTGACATCGGTAAAAAATGCGGGGCGGGTTTGCGGGTACATAAAATTGCCAAAACGGCGCGGGGCGGGTTACCCGCGCGGGGCCCGCCCCGCGCACATCACTAGTTTTTATAAACATGTTCCATCATTATAAAATGGCATATCTTCGATATATTGCATAAAAAAGCCTTGCTCGATATCAAGCAATCTTTTGCATCAAATCGTTATGATATGTGTTTAAATATTCCATCACAAAAGAAATAAAATGGAAAAGAAAAAACTGTAATATTTTTCCAAAAATTGAGATGTCGAAAATATAGTTACTTGAAAGGCCATTGCTAACAATGATGATAACAATGACTAATTGCTAATAATGACAAACACAATGATGATTTGAGATTTCGCAAATTTGACACCGATTTAGACATTTCGACACTTTTATCTATCGATAAAATCTTTTGTCTTGTTCAAAACATTTTAAGCCTAAAAAATTTGTTTTTGTGCTCAAAAATAACAAAAGTTTTATTTACATGTAAGACGTGTTTTTTTGGACCGTGGGAGCATTAAAATAAGAGGTAAAGTTTTTCTAAATTAGCTAAATTGGAATATTGACAAAATTCCAATCCATAAAAATTTCTGCAATAAACCCACCAGCTTGTGAAGTGATGAAGCATGAAGGCTTTGCAAAGAAGCTTTTCGACTAATCACTTCAATAGCCTGCTCTTTACTGCAAATAATTGGAGGTGGCCAGTTAACACTGTCACTATTGTTGACATCAAGAGTTCTGGCTCGCCAAGACCTGTCAATGCAGCCAACTATTTTGGTGTGCAAACCTTTACAGCTCTCCAGGGCATGTGTGTCTGCAGAAAATTTTTGAACGGGAATTGTCTTCTGGTTTACGAGATGGAGATCACTGTTTAGGTGATTGGAAGAAGGAAGAGATATCTGTTTTTCCACTCCACATATGCCCTCCTTATTATTGTTGGACGGATAAGACGATATTTTTGAGTGAGCTGTAGAGCTCCAGAAGCCGAAGAGTGTGAAGTTGGAAAAACAATGGAAGGCACTAGCAAAGCAAGAGCTGAGATGTTCAAGCATCACCTGACTTAATTATTGAACAAAACAATTAAAACTGAAGATTGTTGCAGGTAGAAAAGGATAAAATTAATAAGAAAGAGACGGCATAAAATAAAAAATAAATTGGTTAATCGAGTGTTTCAGACTCCAAAAATGATAGGTAAATATTAGATGTCTCGAGAGTAGGCGAGCTTTTGAAATTTCAAATTCTTATTTATAGTGATGTGCATTTGCCTTCGGGCGGGATTTCGGGACGGGATTTTTAGGCAAAAAAATTTCGGGATCGGGATCGGGATTTCGGCAAAAAAAAATCGGGATCCCGTCGGGATCCCGAACAATTTTTCGGGATTGTTTTCAGATGGAAGTTTTGGCTAGTTTTGGGTTTTTGCATGAACAAACACGCCCTTTGTGCTGCAACCCGACATTTTGATACATTTCTGGCACTTTGAACATTTCGCTTTGGTAGCTGACAACTTCTCGAAAAGCCCAATGCACCAAACTACACTCATCTAAAAACTACTTGTTTAGTCGATACAAAGAAGAAATTTAACTGTCATATATGATAGAAAAACATATAAGCGAGGGGGTAAAAGCAATAAAAAATTTCGTAAACATGTAAAAATTTTGAAGAATTTAATCAAAACATTGTTAAAAAATAGCGCTTCGGGATCCCGAACAAATTTCGGGATCGGGATTTTTGGTAATCGATCGGGCGGGATTTCGGGACGGGATTTTTGTC
>BBSZ01002748.1:0-11434 GCA_000981365.1 Subanguina moxae | reverse complement strand
TACGTGTCGAGAGTCTACTCTAGGCTTCTACTCCAGCCAAAAAGTGACTATAGATAATTTAAAAATAAAATCAGTACTAAAAATACACAATTTATGCAGCTAAGCCATTCTATCAAAACTGTTTTTGAAGTGAGTAGTGCATGATAAAGTTCTGCGCTTCGTTCCCCTTGCATTAACAAGTGTAGATTAACAGAATAAATTTGCATCGTTTGCTAGTGCTGACTGACTAACACACCAATAATGCATCACCATTATTTCATGAGCACTGCCAATCATACGAATGCAGGGTGGTGTTCACAGCAGAAATTGGAACTTTCACTCCAGAGTTAAGAAAATAGATAAATCTCTGCCCTATATCAGCACGAAGAATTTAAGCTGCCACAAAGCAAACAATTTTAACGTATGGATACTTCAATGATATGTATTTTTTGTTCTTTTCAGGGGAGCATACACGTCCAAGTCCACCACACTTAAAGCGTCGAATCATCGAGAGTGACGTTTAAACGAAATTGTTATTTAAAAATTATTTCTAAGCACTTTTGGATCGATTTGACGGAAGGACCACACAAAAATAGTTTTGGTATAACCGAGTAGCGTCCTTATCATAATAATCTTGAACACCACATTAATTGCAGACACCATCAAAATCATATTTCTTGTTTGGATTAACATAAGGTCTGGTAAGCAGATCCTTTATTGACAGTTTTCTTCCACTAGGTTGTCTGCCGAGATGCGATTTCTACATGCTCAATACGCTAAAGGGAGTTGTTTTGCAATTAGGACTGGTTTCTTCGCAACACATTTCTGATGCTTCTTATCTTGTAGTCGGAACAGTGCAATCTTTATATAGTATTTGGGTCATGTCCCTATGTGTGTCTGTCCACTTTTGAGTTTGATATGATCCCATTACCATTTTGGGCCAAACTTTTTTTATTTTGAAGCTCGCGATGAGTTACGTCGCGTAACGGAGCCCGATTTTGGACTTTTTTCGGGTGAAAAATTGAAAAATGTGATTTTTTGAGGTGTTTTTTGATTTTGATGGGGTTTTTTAGCAAGTTGAGCTTACAATTAAAATTTAAATTTGTATTTAGAATTTGAGTTTAAAATTTAAATTTAGTGTTTGAAATTTGAGTTTAAACATTTCAATTTGGTTTTGAAATTAAAATTTTAAGTAAAGGGATGGAGTGCACCATGTTTGGGACTTTGAGCTGACCATGTGCAGGGATGGTGTGGACTATGTTTGGGGATGGAGTTTACCATGTCCAGGCATGGTGTGGGTCTTTTTTGGGGGTTGAGTTGGCTATGTGCAGGGATGGCGCGGAACATGTTTAGATGTTGAGTTAACTATGTCTATGATGGAATGGAGTCTCTTTAGAGATTTTTATTTAAATTTTTATTTTGAATTTAATTTGAAAACCCCGAAATTTGTTTCGGGGCCCCGCGGTGCCCGCCCCGAAGATCTCCTAAAACCCCGACCCCGAAGAATATTTCGATAGTCGAACCCCGAACGGGGCCTGCCTCGAAGGCATCTTTCTGTCTCTATATGTTATGCTTTGCAGTGGGCTCAGGCAAGCGTGATGAGATAAGCAATCAAACAAAACGACAAAAATAATTTATTAACCAAATAGTAAAATAACAGAAGATAACAGAATAAAAGTCACCCGAATCACTTCAGCAATGCAGTTAAAAATACAATACTTTAGATTTTAAAAATATGTGCTCTCGATTAGAAGCACAAAACCCCAAGGCCAAGATTTTTATTTAATGAGCTTGTTCTCAAATTTTTATTGTCTGCACTGAAAACCTTGTACCTATGATTGATTACAATTTCCTTGTCTATTGATTGGTATATGAATGTCATCTAAGTCATTTAATAAACTTCGATGTCTGCTCCAAACCGTGGGTTGGTGAAAAAAGTTGGGAATTCAGCAAAAAGTTTCGACAGTTACTCAAGGTTTGTGGCCGACTTCAATACTTTTTGGTAGCTACAATTACATATACATATATATCAGTTGATAGAGGAAAAAAAATTGTCATAAGTATCTGGTTTGCAGTGCAGACAACATAACAATAAACACATAAAAAGTTTCATATCACAGAAGAAATTGGCCGTGGGTTCCTACGTTTTTCTTTCTAACTTGTTGAGATATGATACGTTGATCAGCCTTTTTTAAGCAAATAAAATTATACTTTAACCTTTCTAAATATAGGCGCAAAATAATATATTGGATTCAATAAAATGCTAACATCATTCTATAGCTGTCCAAAAAGAGAAGCATTAAGTCTGCAAGTGTCTGTCCATGCTGAACTTGCGGAAGCTCTCAAACTCTTCACTGACCTCCATACAACTGGTAGCACAACTTTTTAGACTAGAGCTACTCAACACTGCAGGCTTAACTAGCACTTCATCTTCTTGTTTGTCATGTTCACACGAGTCCAGGCCTAGCTTGTTGGCATCTGAAGGAGCATAGGCTGCTGTCGTTAGTGTTGTTGGATAATCGACATCTGCAAAATGAAATATTATAATTTTTTTTAGGTGTGTAAATTATTTTGAGATACAAAGGGCATGTGCCCAAATTTATCTAGCAGGCGAGTTTGAGATTTCAACTATTATATTGCAATACCGTATTTCTTCTAATAACTCACCCCTCTCTAACAACTCACCCCCCTAGGAGCTGATCGAAAAAATAACTCACCCGGGTGAGCTATTAGAAGAAATACGGTATATTGCTTTTCTTCTTGTCTCAAGTGTGCTTGTGGGTGCATCTCAACTCGGAGCCCCCATCGCCCCGGTAAGGCGGCTCCATCTCACCCCATCTCATGCGACCTTCATGTTATAAAATTTGAAATCTTTGAATTTGAAAGTGCACAAACCTTACCTAGGTATTCCTGCTCAGCCGCCTCATCTGAGAATTCAGTAAACTCGCTCTCACTTTCTTCGCTCTCACTGCTGCTGGCTGTCTCACTGATTGTTTTGTGCTCCGTCTCTACCATGCTAGTCATACAAGGCAATGAAAACATCACAGACCTTCTTCTTGGTGCTTTCTTGAGAGATCTAGGGTTGGACTTGTTGGAGGAAAATTTAACAGCCAGTGGTGAGCTGGAACCACCCTCTGCTCCACTACTGCTAATAGACGAGGAGATCTGAGCAAAAAAGGCTGAGCCACCAGACGAGTGATGATGGGAGGGTGAATGAACAAGCAGCTCCCGGGTGGTCTTCAGACTCGACCTTCTATTCTGAAAAATGTGCTTTAATGACACAACAATAATTGCAAGACTTTTCTCTGCGCATTGCAAAATCACAGTAGAATAGTAAAATTGGTAGGTCACTTAAAAATCAGCCAATTAACCGAATGTCAAAGAACAAACTTTTGATCAAATCGAATCCCGGTAAACGTCCAGTTGGTCTCCGCACTGCTCTATTGATATAGAGCCTACTAATTTTTTTAGAATAACAACCCAAAAGTGAAAAACTACTTGACAAAAGTTGACCCTAATCAAAAAGTGTGATAAGCCAACTTCACGTCTTGTGTTAAGTCGATGATATAACCACAGCCTTCCCGGTACTGCTGTATTGTAGATGCACTGACCATGCAAGAAGCGCTTTTTGTCTATTTTTAAAGGGATAAAGGGTTGTATAGGGAGGGGAAGGGACAAGTAAGGGGCCACTTTCCAAGGGGGGCTGTTGAACTAGTCAAACCCATAAATAAAGTAGTCTCTTTTCCTTCCCCCCATATTATATTAAATAAAAGATTTGACAGCTTTTTTGATGAGTTGCAATTTTAACTTTTGTTTACCTTAGCATGTCCATTGGCAGAGACTACTCCAACCACTGCAGTAGATCCAGAAATATTGGCAATATTCTTCAGATTAGCTGCTTTATCAGTTTGCACCTTTGCTTTAGGCTCAGTTTTAGGCCCTTCCAAGCACAGCTCTAAGTGTTGGATAGCAAGTTGCGGGGCAGGAGATACTCCCGGCGGCATAGAAACTTTTCGAATATGTGTGGCCAGCTCTTCTAATTGGTCAATAACGGATCCAACCAAGGTTTCACTTTCGTCCTGGTATTGCTTTGAATGGTTGGAAGAGTATTCATCATGCTCATCATCAGAACTGGATGTGTAGGCTTTATCTTCATGGTAGAGCACATCGTCGGTGGCTCTATAATTAGTGGTGGTTAAGAAGAGGAGGCATTACATTGTTTGTATATAAATCATGTCAGAAAGGCTTTTATGTCAGCATATTAGTCGTCTGCTAGACTCTATTCCATTCTAGAGTCAGAAAAGGTAAAAAAAAGTTATGAGACTTACGTTGTTATTTGTTCAGCGATCTGCATCAATTCCTCCCTCATTTCGTCCATGCTCTCAGCCACAGTCATTGTCTGTTCTCCAGTAGAAGTCATGACGTTGGATGCAGTAGACATAAGGGAAGATGACTTGCAGGAAGGGGAAGACGAAGCGGAGGTGGATGAGTCACCGATATTAACCGATTTGGAGACTGGTCTTTGTTGCTCACTGTCTGCGTCCTCCGTTGTAATGTTGAGTAGTCGATCAACAATCACTCCAAAGGACACCATCTTGAGCACCGCCAGGTCAAATCGTTCAGCCAGCACCAATGTTTTCTTCACAAAAGCTAAGTCAGCAGACTCCTGAAATTATAGAATCTGAGCCTAGGGCAACGCTTACGTTGCGTCTTAGCTCATAATAGCCCCTTTAAACCCCCTTTGACCCTCTCCTAATTCCCCCTCCCCTTTTTAAACCCTTTTTGACACTCCTTTCAGCTGCCCATCCTAATTTATGCCTATACCTCAGTAAACCAATTTTACAATTGTGCATCCGAATTCAGATTTCTGATGTGATTTTAAATTTCCTCTTTGTCACCTCCAACAGCCCATTGTGATCAAAGAATGGGGATTGTGGAAAAAATATGCAACCTATAATCTTTTAGACTACTTAGAACTATGTGTAATGCATACAGAGCCCATCGTTACTCTCCTTGTTACAGCAGCCAGCCCTCGCCATGATGAATTAGTAGCCCAAAATAGTTCATTTCTAGCAGTCTTCTAAGGTTTCAAAAGAAATATCGACTCTACTGCATTATACCTCCCCTCCAAAATGTAACTGCCACAAAATACGTGTAACATCCCCCTTACGGTAAAGCAAGTCGTTTTGGGGCGATTAATCCAACCCTAAATTTCCCAAAAATATCTCTCCCGATCTGGGGGATGGGGTGGTGTTTATAGACTACAGTCCAGCAGAATCCAATTTTCAAGTTACAACATGAAATCAATATCTGTTCGATTTTTTTTATGGTCAGTGACAGCCTAAAATCAAGTGAAAAAGTTAATAAATTGCTGGCCAGCCTCTTTTTCCACTACTTGAGATGCTTGGCGTAATTAAGAGTGCATGTAGAGGAAAAGATAAAAACAAAAATGTCTTTTTCCTTCCCTGCTGATAGGGCTTTTTGTTGGTTAAAGAACAATTAGGTGGTTACTATGTATTTTTTTGCTCCCCATGTTTTAAACAGGCTCTGGTTCCTCTATTTTGCTTTTTTGGTTGAATGAAAGACACGTGCATGACTTTGAGTAATGGCGGGCCCTGATGTGCTCCATTCTTTTCAATACATCTTCCGGCGAACAAAAAAAGAGAACACTCACACAATTATGCATTCAGACGCATGCCCTCCATTCTTTAGCCTTTACTAGGCATTTATGCACTTTAAAAAAACAAACCAAAATAGATGTGGTCTCCAGTATCTGGCTAGACCGTGGGATAAGTAGGCAACACTAGGAAAAACCTCAGAGAGATTTTATTTCTAAGCTTTGGCTGGATGACAAAGGATATACCCCCACCCCCTCCAAATCAAGTTTAAAGATGCCCCGTCGCCTCATTACGGGGTCTTGAAGTTGAGATGCACAAACATACTTCAGACATAAATCACTCGAGAATAAGCTCTAGATGCATGAAAATAGCATGCATGCCAGAGCTTCTTTATGCGGTAGAGCTCAATTGACAAAGCTATGTTCAAGATGTTCTCTTTTTTGAGTGGGCCCTTGCTTGTCCCTTGCCCTCCCTTAGACAGCCCTTCTTCCCAATAAAATATGGTTGAGTAGCCCTTTTACAAAAAAGCCCTATTCTTTTGCCTCCACCTCCCAACACAGCCCTCAAACCCTTAAAAATAACCTTTTTGTTTATTTGCTGAGTGAAACAAATGTACTTACCAACATCACTTCTCGGCAAATGAATCTCTCGCACTCCCTTTTCAACGCCGGAAAATGGACACTGGAAGAAGCATCCAGCATGGCAACAAAATCTTCAAAACACTCCGCTTCTTTAGCCAATACCTCTGTGAAGTAGACATTCCCAAATATCTAAAAGACGGTTGTATTTATGAGCCATTTAAGCTTTCAATGGAATTAAAAATTACGGTTTCAATTTGCTCCGATAGTTCGGTCTGTGAGCCAAGTGCAACATTGCCAACAGACCGGCAGAGAACTTCCTTGCAAGCAAAGTTGAAGATGTGTCGGTGCAGGGCGTATTTATCGCTCTGAAATACATAATTTACAGATTCGAGGGGTAGAGCATAGGTGTTTCGGCGCTACTGAACTGCAAGTACCGCCCAGATGAAGCTTTTGAATAATTAATGCGTCCAAAAACATGTGTAAATTACTCCTGAGAAATTCTCACATGCCAACAATAAAATCACATTTTCCCCACATTTTTTGACATTAATTCCTAATTTCGACATTATGGTTTTAACGCATAAATATTTTCGGAAAACTATTGAAATATGTCTTTGAAAAGGTCGACAATAATTTTACTCAGGATGGATTGCTGTTCAAGTAAAGTCGGAATTGCTTGTCAGACTCGATATATCCTATGAGACCACGTGAAGGCGATCTTATGTACTCGAGATAGTGGTCGGACGGCTGTCCAGCTAACATGCCGACCGACAACTCTAACATTTATGTAACATGCAGAACATGCAGACTTCACATAACTTCCCAAAACATGCGAACTAAGTAAATCTTTCTGCAATAAAAATAAGTGACGAATTTCATCACAAATTGGACTCTACTGTGCCCCCAATGGTAAAAAAATGCTTCTTATATGGATAATGTACCTAGAAAACCCAAACTTTTGGAGCTGGGGTTATAATACAGCAGTGCCACATATTGTAGCTGGCTGACAAAGCCCTGTAATTCTATTGACTTCTTAGGGGCCCTTTAGGATGTGTAAAATACTGTATCTACCGCGGTGGGGTCAGCTCAAGCTTATAAATATTTTTAAAGTAAATATTATTTATGGGTTCCATTAATTTAAATATACAACCTAATCAAATTCATTAATTATATTTACTACGGAAATACTTAGTTGTAAGCTGAATGCTTGTTTGCAAATTTACGAGTTTGCAAGCTTTTGAGTTAGAAAGTTACGAGCTATTGGTGACTAACACCAATAAACTGTTGTTTAGTTCTTAAGTCTTTTTAGAGCTAAAAATCACCTCAAGGTTGAAAAATTCCACATCTGGCACAACCAGCTGATTAGAGCGGATTTCCTGCAGTATTGCCAGACACATGTTTTTGATGGGGCAATTTGTGGTAGGGTATTCAAGTTGGTCGATACTCGGCAAATAGGTGAGCGGCAGAAACCATCTTGTGTGAATCCTATCCAAATATTGAATTAAAATGAAAATTGTGCTTGTTTTCGGACTACCTCAACTTCACGGATATGGTAATGTGTTTTCCAACATTGGTGTGGATGTAGTTGCTGAATTCTGAAGATATCAATGCATTTTGACCTTGTTCGGCTGACATTATAGGCGACCATCCCCCACTTCCCTTGGTGTATTCCAATCCCGGCAGAGGCAGATCTGAGAACACCCGTTCTCCCTGTGCGTTGTCCACGGAGATCCTAAAATGAAGAAACCTTTATGAAGGGAAGCAACAACGTTCCTACTACTTATATTACTATTACGAAAAGGTATCAAATATAAATTCTGTTTTATAATTGTAAAAATTATATTTTTAATCTGGAAAGATACGGTTATACTGTCTGGTTACCCACCTGCAACTTTCCAAAGTGACGTCTTGAGAAGGTCCGTCTTTGTAGTACAACGTCACATTGACCCTCTGCTCCAAGTCCCTCTGCGCTTCAGGAGTGGAAGCAATATCTTGCAAACAGTTCTCATCACACATCCTCATCAGCCACACGAACTGAACTCCATTGAAAGCGGTGCAAAAGGCTGGCGACACTTGCAGCACCGCTGGAGCCTCTACAGCCGACATCAACCTCTTGGTGATTTTCAAAGGCCACGAATATCTAAAAGAGATAACGTCGGGAGTGGCTGTGCCTCCACCATTCTCCACTGCATGTTCTGATATTGTGGCGTTTTCTGTTGGAGCAGAATTTTTCACTGCAGGAGGCATTTGTTGCACTGACTTGGAGAGGCTAAAGCGCCGGATCTTGGTAGTCATTGGCTGAGCTTGTTGCGAAGTGCTTGGTAGCATAAATAACTGGACACCGTTCTGAAATACAGCAATTTAGGAACTGAAACCATAACTCTAAGACTGCACTGGAAGTGCCGTTAATCACTTTAGCTTGCAATTTTAGGTCTGACCAGTCAAGTCTATCATCTGACAGTTGAATTGCAGGCAAAATCCTTTATAAAGAGCTGCCTCAAAACTCAGGGATAAAATGTACATTAACACTAGAATTACGGCATGGGTCAAAAACGACCCATTGCAGTATTAGACATACCGTATTTCCTCTAATAGCTCCCCCCCCTAATTCAAAATCGTGTTTTTGGCATTGTGTTTTTGACCCACTTTTTGCAGACGACTCTCAGGCAGCTTACCACCCAAATTGTAGCTAAGACAATAAGCTACAATTTAAGTAGTAAGTTACCTGAGAGACACCTGGAAAAAGTGGGTCAAAAACACAATGCCAAAAACACGATTTTGAATTAGGGGGGGAGCTATTAGAGGAAATACGGTATTGTGCTTTTGACCTATGTTCTCCACGACAACCCCATGTTGCAAAACTCGTCAAATACACCATCAAGGAGCTCAATTGGGAGGCTCTTCAGCACCCAACGCACTCCCCCGACTTACTCCAACAGACTACAACCTTTTCCGTTTGTTGTTCAACCACATGAGGGGCGTAACCTTCGACGACGAGGAGGATCTTGAAAACTGGCTCAACGAGTTCTTCGAGACTAGACCCAGTGATTTCTTGCGAAAGAGCATTGACCAACTGGTCGAAAGGTGGGAGCAGGTCGTAAGTAATAATGCAGAAATACATAATTGATTAAATTGTTGCTATTTTTCATCAAAAATTGCTAAATATTCAATGAAGAAAACGACAAAAAATTATTGCTCAACCCAATACAAGACTTTCTGTACAAACTAACATTCTTTATGATAGAATTTAGAAAAATTCTATAATAAGCAGCCTCCAAAAACAACACACAGCCAATCCAACTGATAAAAAAAGAGAAAGAGTCCATTTGACGGTGACTAACTGTTTCCGCCACAAAAGTTGGGCTTCCGAAGGCATTAGAAGGAGTTGTTGATCTCACAACAAATTCTTCTTCGCCTCTCTCTTTGCAATATCAAAATCCCATATACACAAAAAAATGTTGATGATTTGGGTGTGAAAAGAAGAAAAAGAAAACATTCACCCCTGCCTTGAGAGAGGACGACAACACACACTGCCTCCTACTTAGTATTTACTTGTATTTTTCTCTAAAAAGGATTAATGGCAGCGCCAAAACATTTCCTTCTCTTGATCACCTTTTGTGGGAACATAAATATTTTGAAAATTAAATCAAACCAGCAATACAGGGTGTCCTCAAAATGGACATAGGACAGTTGGCCGGGCTTTTTCCAAAGTTTTTGATTTTTTTGAGTAGGAGTACCCAATTTTTTGAAAACAAATATTATTCAGAAGCTTTTAGATAGTCAAATTGTCTCCAGGAATCCTAATCTCAAAGCAAAATTTAATAAAATTTGTTGGCTGCCAGGATATGACAGCAAGTGAGGTGGTCGCCGTTTTTAAGTGACGCTATGACAACTCTCGATCATATCTCGGCAATTAGGGCACTTTTTAAAAATCTAGATTAAAATAAACAAAGACAAAGAAAAATATTTGAAAGAGCTAAAGCGAAAAGTTAGGAGAACAAATTTTTGTTAATCTCATCATTGGGCGCTTCTTCGATAAGGACTTGGTCCTCTCGTTGCTGATGTGTCCATTTTCAAATCCTTTTCGGAGTCGAGTTCCATTTCTTCAGCTTCTTCGTCAGGAAAAGCCCTAAAAAATAGGTGGGTACCCGGGTAATACACAGGCGGGCGTACATTCACCAAGTGGGCGTTTACTTAATTTAGCTAAATCATGGCTGGTATTGATGTGAAATAGCCCTCCCCGAAATACTAAACGTAAATGAAGCAAAGTTTACACTGTTTTACAGCTAATCTACGCTGGCTTATCCTATGCCTAAGGCTTAGGTGTATGCCCGAAAGTTTTGCTGGGAAATAACCCATAATCATCAAAGGGTAGCAAAATACTCTCTGAAGGGGGGGGGGGATAAAAAATAGTGGAATAAAAAGAACATTGCCTATGTGGAATCGAACTTGTTGGTGATTTGTAGGCAAATTGAACGCGTGGAGATAATGAGAGAGGGGAGATAATTAGAAGGGGCGGGTAATTAGAAGAAATACGATAAGTACCCCTTCGTACAATCATTTTTTATTGTTCATTTTAAAGTTTCAGGAATTCAAATCTAAAGGCAGAATATATTGAAAAGTTGGCTTGGTCGTTGAGATATGAGTCACTGATAAAATATGTCAGTGTCCCACGTTTTGATCAGATCTCAACAACCACTTTTGGAATGTGTAGAAAGGCTCGCAAAAAAATATTTTTAGTATCCTTACCTGATATTTTAGCTATTTAACAAAGGTTTCTGCAAAAAGTTTGAAAATTCTCTAAACAACAAGGGAAACAAGCTAATTTTTTAAATTTTAGTAAACGACAAAACTTGCTAAAAAAACCTAATACAGTCAACTCTCGATATAACGTCACCCCAAAAAGTTGGATGCACAGCTGGGTCCGACCATTTTTTTTCCTCAAATTTTGACATCTTTTGCCCATTTTGATATTGATCTCTCTAAGGCAAAAAATCGTGAGGATTCTGAATTTGTCGGTCATTTTTACACAACTCAACAATTTCACCTTTTAAAAAGCCAACTCTCGATATAACGTCACCCCTTTTTCAAAAATGGTGACGTTATATCGAGAGTTGGCTCTTTAAAAGGTGAAATTGTTGAGTTGTGTAAAAACGACCGACAAATTCATAATCCTCATGATTTTTTGCCTTAGAGACATCAATATCAAAATGGGCAAAAGATGTCAAAATTTGAGGAAAAAAAATGGTCGGACCC
>BBSZ01002721.1:23917-44482 GCA_000981365.1 Subanguina moxae | reverse complement strand
AGTGAAATGACTTCAAAATAAAATGAAATATCATTTCATTTTTCATTTCACTTTAGCTATTTCATTTAAACTAAAATGAAATTTCATTTTAAATTTCATTTCACTTGACTCAAAATGAAATTTTTCATCTGAAATTTTTCTATGTGAAATATTTCATTTTAGGTTAAATGAAATGAAATTCATAGTGAAATTTCATTTCATTCTGATTTCAATTTCATTTAGGAAAACATACAGCCCTTGACCAAAAATTTAATATTTTTAAATTATTTTGGATCACAGATAGGAGAATGGAAATTTTCTAAATTTTTTAAAATTTTCAAACATTAAATACAGATGATGGGGTGTCAAGACTGTCAGTAATTTCAAACATCAATGATGTAGAGCAGCAAAAATATTATGATGACTCTAAAACACCTCTAATGAAAGAAAAAGAAAAGTAAGTCTTAAAATTTGATGCAATTCAAGTGCATCAAAAATTGCAGAGGTGGTCGATTAATACAAAGACAACGTCTTTTCCATGTTAGAAGAGTGACCAGTGATTACGCCTTAATTTTTTCACTTCTGGGCATAGGTTAGTTTCAACTCTTTTCAGCTTCTTTACTACTTTCGTGTTAAAAAATAGTTTTTACTAGTATAAAATCTTTATTTTTGAGTAGGATATAAATTAGATTGTTCATCAAAACTCTTCAAAAAGTTTTGCAGAATAATTAGAACATTTTTAGGGAATACTATATTGTTTTTGAGTGAATATGGACAAAGTTCATATTTGAACAATTTCCATAACCAGAAAAAGAAGTATAATTCTTTGGTTTTTTATAAAAATGTTTCTTAAATATTCATGTAATTTTCCGAAAAACTCAGTAATTTAGTACTAATGGTTATCGAAAACGAGTTGACTGCTGAAGTCTATGAAAAAAGCAGCTTCATGAGCATTTTCCTGAGAACATTGATCCTGTTAAGTACCGTTGTGCTAGTAGTTCTTGTGGCAAAATTTCACATTCACGAGGTGCAACTTTTTATGAATGGTAAGTAATAATAAAAAAAAATTAAATAAACTGAAAATATACACTGGCAGCTGTTGTCATTTTAAAACATAATAGAATAAAATTTCGTGTACTTTTATGTCAAAAATTTTCTGAAAATGACTAACGGGATTGGGTGAAAAACGGGAACGGGACCGGGATTTTCGGACATGAGCGGGCGGGATAACGGGACGGGATTTTAGGTCAAAATCAGGGCGGGCAGGACGGGATCCCGTCCCGTTGCCAGCTCTAGCCATATGATTACTAATTGCAGAGACATAGCTTTTAAAAAGAAGTTTTGAATTATATACTTAATTCCACCATTAGAAAAAAGTCATTTTGAAAAATTTTCTCTAGGGTATTTAAGAAATAAGGGAGAGAAGAACTAATTTGCTTCATGTAAGCCGTAGTTAACAATATAATTTTATTATTGCGATTTAAATTTAATACCTTACAGTTTTTTGTGAACCCAATTCAACTACAAAGTTTTAGCAAATAGTGCAGAGGATTGGGTAGGCTGACCAATGCTATCTACTTTTATATTGATTATATATTTTCAGAGAATTGCAGTTACTCCAAAACGCTTTATGCGCCTAGCATTGGAGTTGCTAGCTTGCGGCATTTGCCCATTACCTATTAATCTGAGCTTTGAATGGATTACTGTGCATGCAGATGGTGAAACTGTAGGCAACAGCCACACATTGATTTACTTGACTTTATTCTTTTTAGGTGACCAGACCTCTGGTGCCTTTAGATGTGCTTTTGTCAATCCCAATGTTTTTTCGCCTTTACTGGGTATATTTATTATTGTTTATTTTTATATTATTTTTATTTTAAGGTTTGTCGGGGTAGCCATAAAACTTTTATTTGGATTTCCTTCCGATAAGTATATAATTTTAGTAATGCTTTTGCACAGTCGATTGTTCACAGATGCATCATCTCGCTCAATCGCTGGTCTGAATAGAGTCAATTTTAATGCCAGATTTATATTGAAGACATTGATGACTTTATGTCCAGGTATATTGCTAAAAACTTTCTGCTTCTCGTATTTATTCTATTAATTCCCATCTTCTAATTATGCCCCATTCATAAATCACAGGAAGGTGTATTAGTAAGGGTTGGCTGTACAAGCCAAATTTGTTTTGAAATGAAAATTTTATTTGCGATCAGGAAAATTCGTTTTGCGCTAGGCAAACTTAATTTGTTGGGCTCTACTCAGAGTTTGGCGAAACACATTCAGTGAAACAACTTTAAATAGTTTAAAAACAATAATTTTTATCGTGGTTTTCAAATATATTGTACTCAAAATGATCAGCAGGATCTGCTGATCATCTTAAGCAGAATATGTCAACAACCACGATAAAAATTATTGTTTTTAAACTATTTTAAAGTTGTTTCACTGAATGTGTTTTGCCAAAGTTTGAGTAGAGCTTTAAATTTTTTTCAGATTTCATTTGCGTCAAAATTTTAGCGCCAGATTAATTGTGACTTAAAGAACCATACTAAAGTCAAACCTGGATTTAAGGGTCCCCTGGGATCAGCACTAGGGAGCCCTTAAATCGAGATTTAACTGTACCAACAAAAACTACATGGAGCCCTTAGCAGAAAAATTAATTGCGAATGTTTAGTCTTCAAAATAATTATTTTTTATTTTTATCAACTATTATAAAACTAAGCACTTCCAGGCACAATGCTTATGGTGTTTACTGCTTCATTATGGATTATTGCTGGCTGGATTATGCGTCTCTGTGAGAGGTTCGTCGGTGCTACTGTATTATACCCCTCCAATCCTTTATACCTCCTCCCTCAAAAAATAATACACCCTAACCCTCCCCCTCCCAAAAAAAAAAGGTACTTGGGTTTTTAGGTACATCGACCTTCTAAGAAGCAATTTTTTACTTTTTTTTTTGGGGGAGGGGGAAGTATAATCCAGCAGAATCAGTTTGTCCATACTTAACCAAAAATTTAAGTTATTCTTTAGGCCCCACGGCGGATATGATACCCCTCAGGCTACGAAGCACCAAAACTATCTGAATTCTCTCTGGTTAATAGCAATTACTTTTCTGAGTGTTGGATATGGTTAGCCATTATGCACAGCAGGAATATAAAGGAACCTTTTTTTATTTAGGTGACATTGTTCCGAATACATATTGTGGTCGAATAATGGCTGTTGTTACTGGAATTCTCGGCACCTGTACATCTAGGTAATAAAATAGTCTAATTCTACGCCCAAAGAGCTCAGTTCATTTGCATTTGGTTCTAGCATGGTAGTAGCAGTTATAGCTCGCAAGTTGGAATTGACTCGAGCAGAAAAACATGTCCACAATTTTATGATGGACACTCAATTAACAAAACAACTCAAACATTCCGCTGCAAATGTGCTCCGAGAGACTTGGCTAATCTACAAGCACAGAAGGCTCATGGACAAAATAGACACAGGAAAAATTCGCCACCACCAAAGGAAGTTCTTAGTAGCTATTTGCGCGTATGTTTTGATTTAAAAGAAAACTAGTTTTTCAAAAAATTACGCATCTTAGGCTTCGTAAAGTGAAACATGATCAAAGAAAGCTGGCTGAAAACACTGTATCTTTGGGAGATGTGGCAAAGGTCGGTTTATAAAGTAAAAAAGGTACTAAACCATCAAATTTCAGACCATTTCTAGCTCCTATGAGATAATTCATGACATATTCTCTATACAAGAGGGCTTGGCATTACGAATAACATCGGTCGAACACCAACTTTCTGACATACAGAAAGAGTTAAGTGAAATAGCCGGATTGTTAAGAGCTTCACAAAAAGGCCATGATAATAATGCACTGAGAAACTACAGCAATTGTGGTGAGGACAGCACGAGTGACTCCATAAGGCAGAGGAAAAAGGAAAAACTGTGATGGAAATTAACTCTCACTAATAAATAAACATAAATGAATAAATAACAAGAATCTTTTTATAATAAAGTTAAGATCATGCTCAAAAAAATTCACTTAACTACATTTTACATCATCATATATCCATTTTAGGTAAAAACCCAACTCGCCCCGGGTCTCGGCGGGCCAGTTTTGTTATGGATTGGAATACACATACAAGAAAACATTTCTTTTGGTAGTGCCAACATACTGGAAGGGAAATCGGGGTGGGGAAATTATTTTTAGGCCCTCTAAAATTATTCTTTCTAAGCATTCCATCGCTAAAATCGATAAAAGAAATCATATTTTGCCTTAGTAGGTTTTTTTCCTAATTGAGGAGAAGATAAAATTTTCGAAGCCACATAAATTTTGCTCAAAAAATATATATAACTCTACAAACATTGTGACCTGTGCATGCGTCCGCACTCGCTCTCTATACATCCTTATCAAAGCTTTAATGGAAATGTTTAACAATTTCAAGCGCGAGAAACGTAAGTTCTACTATTCCTCATCCCTTAATTCGTCTGGTTTGATCTTCAGTATTTTAGCTTTGTAACGCAAAGTCTGTTTAAGATTAACACGATTAATTTTGTTGATATCCGAAGGATCCAGTGTAATTAGTTCAGGTTGAAGCTAAACATCCGATCATAATCGATTGAAGACAAGTATTAAGAGATTAGTTTCCAACCTTTTCCAACAGCATTTTCACTTCGCGCTCTTGTCTTTGCTTCTTTGACTCGAATGGATTAACTTTGAGAGCATCATAATTTGGATCTCCGGCACCTAGAAAATGAAACAAATTAATGTTAGAAGAAGTGGAAACCAGGCGCAAAGGCACAAGTAAATACACCCCTAAGTGCAGATTCCCTCCGTCTTTAATAGGAATCCAGTAGGGAGCGAGATGCATTTGGCGGTGTATTTCAATTACTTTTGTAGCGCTTTTTAATTTTGTATCAAATGAAATTGACGTAATTTCATAAAATTTGATAATTTTTTTTCCGGCCAAAGTTAAAAAAAAACAATATAAAAAGGGCCGGATTGCAACCTCAGGGGGAAGGGCATCATACACTCCCATGCTGTCAAAATTACAGTACAGCCTTTTTAAATCCTTCTCTCCCCCTTTTCTTTCGTCATGGATTAATGGTAGGTCATAAGAACATCATACCTGGAACAAGGAGACTCAGGAATCCCAACTCATGGCCTACTCCAAGCACATCTTCATATGGACAGAACTCCAAATCGCTTACCACAGAGGGGCAGTAATGCTGCATGTATGGAATTTTTGCCTGACCAATATGAGCATCCTTGAAGACCTGTAACAAAATCACATAAAAGAAAATACAGTGAAAATCCAAATCCACGAAAATTACTTGAACAACACTTCCAGTTGCAGCAGCAACATATTTGCGCTGACTAAAGGCCACTTCACCATAAGAGACTGGCATGATATAGGAGTGCAGCTGCTTGTAGCTTCTCAAGTCCCAAATTCTAGAAAGATTTATAATGGATTGATAAAATGGGTAGCATGAAAAACATAGCCTGCCAACCTCATATGTCTATCCAGTCCGGTAGTAGCCATGTACGTCCCACTTTCCTCAACCGCGATACCCCTGACAGCAGCATGATGAGTAAAGAGTTCCACAAGAGGTTGCTTGGAATTAGGGGACCACATTGAGACACAACCTATATTTTTCATTCTGAACAATAAATCTGATGGAAATTTATAAAAATACCTTTGGCACTTCCCGTCAACACTATAGCATTTGCTGGATTCTGTGATAACACATCGAGCTTACCATGTTTCGTCGGAAAAGAGACCACTATTCGCCCTGTAGAAACATCCAAGTAGTGCAAAAAAGAGCTATTTGACTGAAACTACCAAACATATACCAAAAAAGTATTTCGGAATAAAAGAGCATACCGCCGCCACTAACAGCATGTGATAAGGAAGAAAGGTGAGTCGTTTAATGTCATGCATCTGTTTCATACAGTGCAGTTCTGTGCCGTGGTTGTCGTAGATTCGCAGCCAACGTTTCTGTGCAACAGCATACATCGTATTGACATGTAACCATCTTAATGTACATAATGACCACTAGAAGTGGAGAACAGACCAGAACTTTGACTGGACTTACCACAATTTTTTCTTTCTCAATTATTCCACTAAGAGGTTATGTGAAAATTTTATAGCCGCATTATAATTTTTTTTTTACTCTGTTAACCAATACAAAAATGAGAAGATGTATAATTGCCACAATAGGTGAGAAAAGTGCCGTAAAGCAGTAAGACTTTCACACAACGTTTTTCGATGGAAAATATGATGAGAGTGTGGTTCAGTAATTCTTCGTAAAAATCAGGTAGTCTAATACTTCGAAACAAAACGCAGCGAAAAAGAATACTTACTGAACGTCTCTCACGGATTCCATCACATTAGTCTCGTTCATAAGATCCTTAGTCATCCAATCAAAAGCCGCCACGTGACCTTTCTTGCCACCCAAAAGCATATGACGTCCGTTTCTCGTGTAACTAATTTTATAAGGCCCAAACTTGTCGAGCACCAACTCAAAGCTCTAAAAAACAAAAATTATAAAAGAAACAAATATTAATAAGCACCAACCTTTGTAGCACTCACAATATCCACAGCATCACGAATTTGTTTCTGGGTCACTGAATAGGAAGGCTGATCTGTACTTTGTATTCCACTAGAAACTGCAAAATGAGAAATGGGAGAGCAAAAAAATTATATACCCAGGCTCAGTCTCGTTCAACAGCTCGGCTCTGGCTGTCTTTTCAACTCGCTCGAGGAACCTTTTCTTCTTCGCGACCATACGGTCACGAGCCACTTTTGTTTTAGCATTTTGCTGAAAAATGTAATAATAAAAAAGTTAAAGTCTTTTATATTACAGGATTCAAATTGACAGCTCCTGTGTCATGTCGTTGCATACTCTCCTTGCTGATTGGAACATCTCTATCATCGGATTCGGAATCTTCTTGGGGAAATCGCTTTTGTGATTTTTTCTTTTGCTTCGAAAACTTTGAAGCGTTCATAATTTGACTGAAAACAATTAAATAGAATGGTGCAGGCCCACGCTGTATACTAGTCTGGCCTTAAAGTTTGACGACAGCAATCAACTCTTTTTTACATGCCAAGTCCGCATGTGTCAAATGGCAATGGACATGCGGTCTTCGACAATCGATGTTGGTTCGTTTAGGAACTTGTCAAGTACCGTAAGGCTACTAGAGTCTTATTTTTAAACTTCAAAAATCGGAAAAATTTTGAATCGATCACCGAATTTTTGGGTGTTTATTAAACACTGTTTAACCAAAATAAAAGATAAAATCGATAGAGCTTGTATTAGTTCAGAGAATACAGAAAACAAAGACGCGAAAGTTTTTCTCTTCGCAGAGATACAGACCTTCAAAGTCAACACGGAGGCCCTATTAGAAGAAATAGCAAATTTAGTTAGTTATCGAAATACCGTGTGCTCCAAAAGTTCGAAAACTTTTTTTTAACGTCCAATCTAGGATACATTCTTACAAAATTACGTTATTTCAAAATTATAAAAAGCGAGTTTTTTTGTTAAGATTTGTTTGAGATACCCTCCAAATTGTGAAATTAGATTCTTTAAAAAAAATTGTTTTGTGTCAAGCATTTATATTACACTTATATTATATTTTAGCCTTAATCCATTTCTTACCCACCCAGTTGATCTGAAAATCTCCTTATATCGAGGGTGTCATCAGAGCAAGGGTTGATGACTAGTTAGTTAATCGATAATTTTTGATGCAAAAAATTTGCACAACACACTTTTGCATATAACTTGATCAAAATTATCATAAGCATATTTTGCTACTTTTTTCTAGCACTACTTGGAGTAACTAAATAACTTTATTGTTTTCAAGAAAACTCAACGCCATTAAAAACAAAAATCAAACAAAAGGCATCAAGCAAGTTCAAGCAACAACTTCTCCATCAGGGCCTTTGGTGGTGGCACGGGTGTAGACAAGCTGACTTCCGTGCTTCACCACACACTTGATGAGACCCTTGGAGAGCAGCTCTTCCAGACCAGCTTTGGCCAGAGATGCACGCACCTTAAGTCGTTCAGACACCACTGATGGAGTGATAAGTTTGACGGAGACGATCTAAAAATCCCGTTTTTTAAACCTTTTCTAACTATTAACCAAAATTGTGCCTACCTCTTTGTAAAGCTTGTCATATGTGGCTTTGTCGAAGAGAACCATGTTGTTAAGCTTGTCACGCACTTTTCCTTTGGACCACTTCTTCTTTTTTGCCTTGCCACCTCCGCCTCCCTCCTTCTTTTTGGCTGGAGCCTTGCCGCCTTTTGGGTCGGCTTTTCCCTTCGTTGCCTTAGGCGGCATTCTTTTTCTATCTCAAATTAAACGATGTAAGTCCTTGAAAAACTACAAATTAGTTTTTTAAAGAAACTGCTTACAAATCAAACAAATAATTACAGTCAAGAGAGCACGAAAAAAAGTAGAAATAAAAATTTTCTGATGCAAAACCTTGAGCATGGAAATGGTATCTATCTTGCTGGGACAAAATTGCCTTTCAATTGCCTTTAAAAATAATCAAATGCAGTAAAATTTTGGGGAGACGTCACTTTATCAAAAATTTGCATTTATTATAAATTACCCACCAACTCAGATTATTTTATCTTATACGGATGCTTTGTGTTGTATGAATTGACCTTTGGAAAAATTGCCAATGACTCAAAAGATTTGTATTAGGACTGCTTAATTGCTTATCTCCATTCAAAATGGCGCCAAATCTAATTAACTGTAAAGAACACATGCTGTTCTGCCTATATTGATCGCAGAAAACATGCATAAAGATACAAAAATCTGCAGTACATTTTATTTTCTAGACTAATAACCTTGTTTTATGTGTCAAATCGATTGCCAGCACCTCATTTTGCCTTTTGCCTTCTTTTTAGCTCCTCATTGTTCTCAGATCAAGCTGTGCTGTCAGAATAGTAAGGCAAGCCGATCACTTGAGTTAACTGTCAGCCCGCTGGGCATGGCTGGGACGGTTTGTCTATTGTTCATCTAAATGTCTTTCTCTTCAAAAATATTTTATCAACATTATTACTTTTAATTTATGGTCAATTGTTAAAAAGAAAAGTTCCTCAAACTTGTGGCTAATAAACTACATTAAAATTAAACCAACTTTTTGCCAAACTTAAGAGCTAACAGTTCTTACTCTAAAATGTCAAAATGAGTCAACAAAACCTCAAACTCGGAGTAATTAAACCTAAGGCGTACCTCAGACTTGAACTTTAAACCTACCATTTCTGGTCTGGCTGATCCCCTAAAATCGGGATCAACAACTATAGACTGGAAATGGTTTTAGCTCAAAGCAACCACTTTTGAGCTCAATTTATCCGTTTAAGAACGATTACAATGGAAATGACCCATCTTCTTCACACACACAACTCTGGTCTAAAAGTGGCACACAAATTAGAAAACTGTGGGCACCCCTCGCCTGCTCAACCTCCTCTTCTATTGCGGTCAATCCATCCACTTCTTGCGCCTCATCCTCACTCCCAGTAACAAACTCAGTAAAGGAAGATATTAATGAAGTCTTGGGAGGAAAGTTTGAAGAGCAAGAAATTCCTTTTTACAAGCAGCCCGACCAGTACCAAGGATTAATTCACAAGGTGGGTAGAATATTTCAGCAAAGTTCGTTAAAACTCGTATAAAATTGTATTCTAATTAGTTTTGTTGTTTTCGACTAAATTAAAGTTAAATCCTGGGATAACTATTTTGTTTTATCACCCTTCTACTGCCAAGTACAGAGTGTATCAAATTTTTCTTACACTTTTAATTAAGGGACAACTCTTTTATGAGGCAAATTTTAAAGTTCTGTTTTTACAGCTCAATTCAGCTCATTCTAAAAAACTTTTTTTGTAGATAATGTCAAAAATGCAAAAAACACGGTTTTTGCTTGGTAGTTTTGTAATTTGTGCCTTAAACAGATACCGTAAATGTTCTACTAGAAGAAGACCTCCTACTCAATTTTTTACCTCAATTTTTGACATCTTTTGCCAATCTTGATCTGCCAATTGCTTTTGAAAATCTCAACAATTTCTCCTCTGAAGAAAACAAACTTCGATTTAACGACACCTGTCTTTCAAAAAGAGGGTGTCGTTAAATTGGCTTTTTCGACGTTAATAATGATGGCTTTTTGAAAAACTTTAAAATGAGCACAGAAAGACGTACAAGGAAAAGATGTAGAAAAAATTAATTATGGGGGACTAAAGCTTTTTTTAAAGGGACCTATGAAAACGTATAGGGTCAATGGTATTTTGAGTATTTATGCATTTTTTTAGATTCGCGAATTCCTAAAAGAGCAGGAGCCTGAGCTTGAGCTTTCCAAACAGCTTTTGCATAGACTCAAGACAAAAGCCGAACAATTTCTGCCAAATGTACCCACAAGGCAGTCCATAGCTAGTTTAATGACTATGACAGAGGTTCCTAGCTACTACTCGCCCTCTTTACCTGAAAGCAGCAGTCTTCCCTCTATAGATCCTAACGTCCAAGCCGTTATCGACACTCTGGAACCTGTAGAGCTGCCAGCCAAATCTCTAAAAGGTGGGTGATCCAAAATCAAAATTTTAATTTTTTTAGTAATTAGTAAGTGCTATATTTTAGACACAATTTGTGAGATTTGTCAAGAGAATTTTGCTTCAGCCCAGTCCAAATTGAGACACGCAAAGCGAAAACATGCAGATCAAATGGACAAAGTGGTCAGTAAGTATGCTCAGGTAGGGGTTCTTTATTTGATTGCAGTGTTTACTCGTGTATTTACAGAGTTGCCTGCCCTTCTCCTGTCCTACCTGTCAGAAATCATTTGCAAATTCAACAGTTCTTCGCAGCCACCAACGCAGACATGATGAAGACCAGCTACGCTTCCCTTGCCCCAATTGCCCAAAACGATATATTCTAGGATCAGAGCTAAGGAAACACATAAAAAAAAGTCATGAAAGCCTCACGAGTGGGGCAGTTAAGAAGAGAGGCAAGAAGTCTAAAGACACTGTTGCTGAGGACATGCCAGAAATTGTTTGAGCGTTTGCACATGTTTCATTAATTGTATATGGGTTAATATTTCATCACCTAGGCTTGTGATCATCAGCATATTGTAAATCACAGAAAAATAAACTATTGCTTATAGTCATTTGTTTAACAGATTAACATTGTAGACCACAACAACAATAGTAAACAAACCAAGCAGTAAACCATTTCACACACAACTGATTCGCCATTTCTATCTTTGCTTACTTTCTGGATAACTATTGCTTTTTGAGAAAGAGCCTTTTAAAAAGATAGTGCGCAAAAGTGGGACAAAAAAGAATAGATTTATGGTCATTTTGGTTCTACTGAGATATACTCTGCATATACGTTTTTTCACTTAGATAACAAATGTTACTTTTATGACCAAACGTCACACGCTAAAATTTTCAAAAACTTTGGCGACAATTAGTTAAGTTTTTAACACAAAATCTTCCTTTATAATCCGCCCCTTAGCTAATCCGCCTCCTGGGCTCTGTGCCTTGAGGAGACCGTTTTTTTTAATCGAAAGGCATGCCCGTCAATTTTTTTACCCCTTTCAAAGAGTTTCATCTAATAGAGATTGCCCATCATCAACAAAAATAAATGTGGTATTTTGATTTGTAAATTTGCTATTCTTGGTGCAAGTTTAGCGCTTCCTATTTGGTAATATCCATTTATCTTGGTGGAAAATAATAAATAAAAATAACAATAATATCGACAAAATTTATCTGTTTTGGTGTAGGAATGCAATAACTTCTCTGAGAAGCATTTAGGGTCGCATATCTCCACACAAAAAGTTTAATACCCTGTCTAAAGCATAGCACAATAATAGGTCAGCAACCACACAACACACCAGGATATTGCGGAACTAAACAGCGAACTAGGTAAAAAAGCATATTTAAGAATGCTGGTCCAACCTGATCAGGCATTTCTACCAGCTCAAACCTCTGGCTGAATTTAGGTACTATGTTGGAGGCGAGTGCAAACACCGCAAAGCCTGAACTCAGAATAGAATAAAGCATTGGCTTGTTTTCTACCAAACTCTCCATAAATGGTCGTCCCTGTAATAAAAAAAAAGACACGTCGAAGATCGTTGTTTGATGAAAATAAAAAAGTTTACTCTATAGTTGACAGCAAAAGTGGACACTTGAAGGGCCATCGACATCACATAGACAGCAGAATTCAGCAAATTTGGTTTAAATTCTGACTCCAAATCTGGTTTTTCTTTCCTGTACTTAAATAACTTATATTTGATCACTATCCTCTATTTTTACCTTGGTTCAATGGCATGTGCCTGGTGCACCACGAACACCAAGAAAGAGAAATGGACTACAAATTGTAATGTCACAGTCAACAGAGTGTAGGCATTGAAGATGTTGGGGATAGGTCTAAGTTTGCTTCTGTTGTTGCTTTTAGTGGTAATTTGACAATTAAATGGTTATGAACTATTTTAGTTAACTTGCTGTCAACCATTTTACACTTTACTTGCAAACAAGTCACGGTACTACTGCATTATACCACCTTCCAAAAAATAATAATAATTTCCTCTCCACCCTCAAAAAATAATAAACCCCCCCCCCTCAAAAAAAGTACTTGGTTTTCTAGGTACATTAAACATTTATGAAGCATTTTTTCACCATTTTTAAGGGATGAAGGGCTGTATAGGGAGGGGAAGGGACAATTAAGGGGCCACTTTCTAAGGAGGGCCCACTCAGGAAAAGAGAAGATCTTGAACATAGTATCCCTTGCAGGGACCTACCGCATAAAAAAAGCTCTGGCATACATGCTATTTTCATGCATCCAAAACTTCTTTTCGAGTGATTTTTCTCTCAGGTATGGGGGTGTGTGCATCTCAACTCCAAGCGCCCGAGCCGCTATCGCCTCCGTAAGGGGGCGAAAAGGCTTCAGAATTAGAGATGCTCGCACAGGCTTACCTGTGAGATGAAACCGAGCAAAATTGTGGAGAAATAAATGCATTTCAAGCCTTTTTTACCATAGTCCAGTGAGAAAAACATAATAAAGGGCAAAAAAGAGTGAAAAAATAGCACAAATGGGTTGCAGAAAGAGCTGCCCTAATCGCAAAAGATCAGCCCAAAACGACTCGCTTTACCGTTTTTAGGGCATTAAAATAGGTTAGGAGGGATGGTACACGTAGTTTGTGGTAGTTACATTTTTGTGAGGCGTGTTTATTTTTTTAAGAAGAGGGGGGGGGTATAACACAGTAGACTCCAAGTCACTTTTTTTAACTAAAATTAGATCTATTAATTCTAAGTACCTTTGTTTCGACAACACATTTAAAGGCTGAAAGCGGACATTCTGATTAATGTATTAGATTGTTAAATAATTTTTTGCGGTTTTGTTTGCTTGTCTCAGCACGCTTGCCTGAGTACATTGCAAAGCATAATAGCAGTAGAATTGAATATAGCAATAGAAAACGCTCGAGCTCATCTATCATATTGTTATCATCCTTTTTTATTTTTACTAATTTTTACTAAGGGCGTAACTTTTAACAACGAGGAAGAGCTTGAAAACTGACTCAACGAGTTCTTCGAGTCTAGACCCAGCAATTTTTGGAGGAGGCAACTCGTCGAAAAATAGGAGCAGGTCGTAAGCAATAATGGAGGATACATAATTGATTAAATTGTTGCTATTTTCATGAAAAATTGCTAAATATTCAATAAAGAAAAAAACCGCGAAAGATTATTTAACAACCCAATGATTGTTCATGCATCTAAGCTGAAAATGAACCTTGGATCTAGATATGAACAGAAAACAAGCTGCCAACAACAAGCCTTAATTGTTCACGTGAGCCTGTTCAAAGCCGTAAAAACAACCTTGAATTGTGGCCTGGGAGTCACTGAATTTGACTCCATCCAGGTAGAGCACGCTCTGACTGTAGGCCAGCACCAAAGCATTCAAAGCCAGAATTTTGAACATTTGTAGAGTGGTGACTAGAGTGCATCTTCCTTGCTTGATCACATGACAAACTGCAACAAAATCAAGGTTAACCATAGAATAGTGATAAGTAAGCTGTAGACAGCTCACTTGATTGAATAGAAGTGAACTTGGAAGTAAATGGCGCAGCAATAGAGGCATCTCCAAGTCGAATGACTTTTGCTGCGTCCTCTTCTTCCATATCCTTTTTTATTTGTTCCAAGCGAGACTGCAGGTTTTGGTGTGCTCTAAAAAACGCAACTATAGTTTAGCAAAGCCTATACAACGTACTTGTTGGGCCGAGAGCCTGGCGGAGCATCCTGCCTTCTGGGCGTTGTTCTGTTGACTAGAGAAGCCAATTCATTGGATTTTTTGTCTGCAGGTGAGTCTACTGAAGAGGTAGCACCATTCTTCTCATGTAATTTTGTGCTGCTAGCAACTTTTTTGGATGCATCATAGGGGTGAGATAGCAAGGCAACGCCTAAAATGTATTTTTCTGTTAGGCTCAACCTGTCTAAGAATTTATTCTTAGTAAACGAATCAAATAAAATGTTTTAAAATTTATCTCCAACTTGGCACTGCTTAAAATGGCTGATTTGCACCCAGCTACTGTGCACCTTCATCAAGAAGGTAAAAAAGTGATGGAGATTTTCCGACTCCTCAACATAGCCCACCAAACAGTCAGCCAAGCCATCAAGCAATTTGAAGAGACAGGATCAAATGATGACAGGGCAAAAAGTGGCAGGCCGGTTACAGCGCACAATAGCTGAGCGCAAATTAGTCATTTTAAGCAGAGAGTTTGAATAAAATGTTAAGTTAAGCGGAATGAACCAAAAGTTTGATAAGAAATGGGGAAGCAAAAAAGAAAACTATCCAAAAAAGTTGGTGAATGATTCATTTTTCTGTCCCATACTCCTTTGGCCCATTGTACCAATGAAATGTTATCACATATGTATAATGTTATACACCATTTGAAAGAGGAGACTCAGGGCTACAAGCTTGTTTATGTAGAAATTTTTTATTAATATATTTTTATTTAAAAAAATTGGTTTAAAAGTCCGCCACGAACTTTTCTTCCACCAGTTATATTATATATTAGACTCTAATAATTAGAGGGTAAAATAACTATATATATATTTATTTATATCCCAATCCGATTATTTTACTATCAGCCCTGGTTTTAAAAGCTATCTTATCTACCAAATTGCGAACTTACCAACATGTGAATGTTTGAGTGCTCCCACATCATTAGTTCCGTCCCCACACATAAGTGTGACATTTCCCATGCACTTAAGGTCGTTGACCACCCTCTCCTTCTGTTTGGGCGACATCCTTGCAAACACTCGGACATGCGGCAAAATTTTTAATAGGAATTGTCTATTAGTGAAATAAAGGTGTTCATAGCCCGCACCAGTCATGCAAAACTCATATTTGGAGAAGAAAATGGCAATTTGGCTCTTCTCGTTTATGGTCAAATCAGCAGGAAGTAGGTCCATAGCCACCATGCCATCCACCGACTTCCACTGCCAATCACTGCCATCTACATCTGATTGAAGTTGTTGACCTGTTATATATCCAGACTGACCTGTTTGTGGATCATCTAGCACTAAAACTGTGTGGCTTTTCCTGATAAATCGGAGAACATTGGCCACATGACAAGCAGTTAATGGGTTGTCTCCAGTTATCATGGTCACCTAAAAATCTATGTAAAAAACATTGACCAAAATTTTTTTAACTACAAAGGGCAAAAAGATAATTATGAAAATAGTTACTAAACAGAAGAACAATACTTTGTGAGAAGAATCAATGATTTCCTTGATCAGCAGTTTAGTGTCTGGCTTCAAAGGACACGAAATCACCACAAAACCGGCAAAAACCAAGTCCTTTTCGAAGTTTTCCCTACTGCTCTGTCTAATTTCTTGGGGGGTTATGTTACCCAACTCATTGATGCCTAAGGCCAGCACTCTAGCTCCTGCCTGAGCCAGTCTTTTATAAGTGTCATCGTAGTGAGCAGGGATATTTTTATACTGAAAAAACATTGGAAAAATGCTCAAATTTTCAATCAGAAATGTAAGATCCATATTAGGTGAACAAACCATGTCTTTGAGCACTTCCGGAGCTCCTTTCACCACAACCACATGTTGTGTTTCACTGCTTCCATGGTGTTGGTAACCAGCTATTACAGTCATTCGCTTGACTTGACTGGAGAAGTGGTAGCGATGAAAAATTTTTAGTGGTTGAATGCCTTTGGACCCTTTTTTTGGCATAACGGCGTCTTCTGAAAGCAAGGCATTTAGATAGAATCACAATTAAATGCTAAAAAAATATTAGGCTCTTCGGAAAGCATTCTTTTTTGTGCGTTTGACCACTACAAAGATTTCCAGATTTATATGGGCTATCCATTGAATGGTCAAGCACACTAAAAAGATTTGAAACACAATAAACCCTCGCTAATCCGTCTCCTCAAGGGACTAGGCTCAGGGGGTGGTTATAAAGAAAGATTTTGTATTAAAAACTCTAGTCGGAATCGGCCTTTTGGGGGGAGGGGGTGTGTGGCGGATTACCGAGAAGGCTGAATACAGAAGGGTTGCATTAGCGACGGTTAACTGTATGGGCAAAAAAACGGAATGCTACAAAACACATATTTAAACACCGAATATTTTTATAACCATTGTTTTGAACATAAAATTACGTTTAGTGACATTCCAGTCGATCCACTTAAGACACGCCTTTTCCAGAGGATCACCCACCAATTCCTCGTCAAATCTGACCAAACTCTGGCATGCAGCCAATACTTTAATGGCATTTGAATCAGCATCTTGAGCTGATTTAACCACTTCAATTTCTTGTCCTTCCTCAGAACTAGAATGTACTGGTTTTTAAAAATATTTACATTTAGTGAACTCACGATGAAATTCCCGCAATACCCTCAACGACCAAATTGTCTGTAGTTAGAGTGCCAGTTTTGTCAAAGCAACAGATGTCTATTTTGCCGGCAAATGGGATGCGGAATGGTTCGGTGCAGAAGATACCCAGTCTCTGGAGGGCAATCAACGAGTTGTTGACAGCCAAAGACAATTCGATGGGTAGTTCTGGGGGAATAACGCTGGTCAGGATGAGCGAGCACTCCAAGAACAACTTGTACTTGTTCCTAGACTCATCTTCACTGCCTGAACATTGGTTTAATTTAACAAGAATAACTTTAAATTTATTTCGGAATGTAATCAATAAGATGCAGGTTTGGATCAGAAATATAAACTAAATAAGAAGTGCGTGTCTAACAAAGGAAATTTATAGTGTTAGACCAAAACGACAAGCATTCAAGGGTACTAAACAAACAACTTAGCAATAATTTTTAGCCTAGCCTTATTTACTTCACCAAATTATTGAATTTATTTTTGTGGTAGTCTCACGCACCTTTGATCCACAAATAAAGGGATGCTGCCACAGCAAATATCAACAAGAAAAGAATAAATGCAAATGTTTCGAGGTTGTTGGCAGTCACCCTCTTCACTCCAAACATTATAGTACGAAGCAACTGGCCCTGGCTAGTGTTGAATCCTGTCCTAAGAACATAGCACACACACCCATTGTCTGGCGACTTAATGCCTCCTTCATTCTTGGCTGCAAACATTAGATTATCAGACCTGCAAATCAACAATCACTAACCTGGGGGGTTGTGTTGCACAATTTTGGTGCCTCCGTAAATGACATGTAGTCGGCCTTCTGTGCCCAATTCAAAGTATCTCGTCTTCTCCACTTCTTCTACGGACTCCTAAACGCAAAAAATAGCTTGGCGCACCAAGGCTATTATTTTAACCAAGGTATATGGAACACAAATGTGTAAATGTAAACATGGTTGTGGTTGAGACATACCTTCATCTGGGGCACACTCTCACCAGTCAGCATGGACTCGTCAACGATGCAACTACCTCTGAGAAGCAGTAGATCACAAGGCACGGATTTTTCGTCACTAGACCTGCTCACAGAGACCATATCTCCACAAACTAAATCGTCAGAACTCACTCTGTTCCATCTTCTTTGACGATACACCTGCAGTTGAGACTGTTTGCATGGGTTAAAATTGTACTGTGTACATATATCTGATGAGATTTATTGCCCATATTGCGGATTTCAGACATGTTTTTGAGTTGTTGTTTGACAATAGTGGCTTCAAAAGTTACCAACATGAACAGGGTGAACGCTGAATAGTACCTGAAAAATGCAATCACTTATTTTAGTTTTTGTGATAAAGGATTTTAAAAGATTAATCTACCACATGTCCTCCAAGCACCATAGTCCAACACAAAATACCTAAACCACGTTATCCGGACTGTAACATTTTGTCAGTGTTTATTTTGATAAACTGGAAATTTTAGTTCAGCAATCTTAAAGTTTAATTTTTGGCGGGCTTCATAAGTTTCGCGTGATGTCTTTGCTGTTTAGACCAATTTATTTTATATTAATGGATGATAACCAGTCTTAGAAAGTCATTTAAGTCATTAATAATAGGACAGCACGGGGATTCCGCGCTGGAAAATTATGCACCAAGCTAATAAAGCTTACAAAAATATGTAAATTTATACAAATATATGTATTAAGCACATAATATTTCGTTAGAAAAGACCAAATTTGATTTCTACTGCCCTAATTTACTATTTTTTATAATAAAAGTGTAGAAATTGACCAAAACTAAGGTTTTTGTTTTTTAATGCTAATTTTACCCCGATCGGCTAGGCTTTGCTTTATTACAAATCAGAATAATTTCTTTGATTTTTGGATGCCTTTGAAAACTGGCGGTTTAACATTTTGCGGCGTGGAATTGCTATTTCGCAATTATTAGATGCGCATTTTATACACCATAATTAGGCTGACCAACAATATTATCACACGCAATTAAAAATGATGTTAGTTTTTTTCAAACAACGGCCATAATATTTTTTATTTGTTCCGGCATTTTCTTTTTGAATAAAGATATTTGTATATTTTCGCCAAAGAGCCTTACAAATTGCTTTTTCAAGATTCCAAAAATTAAAATCTTCAAAAAAAAATTTATATTTACCTGAAAGACAAAGAAGGGAGCCGTAGCCCTCTCAATAAACAAGTCCATAAACTTGGGAATATTCATCTCCATTCTAAACTTACAATTTCATATATCATTTGTATAACCGTTCCCCAACTTGTTGTTGCCAAACTCCAGCTTGGTCTCCAACACATTCTCTTCCTTTTCGATGCCCTTGTACTCTTGGAAATATTTTATAAGTCTGTTAGTGTCGAAGACAAGGGCTTGAAAGCGTCGTGTGTCTTCATTAAAAGTATATAGGGTTTTCTGGAAGGAAAACCACAGCTGGACCGTGCCATTGGGCAGCTGAAATACGTTATAGCTAAGAAGCAACCAAATAACCTTTGTTCGTAACAAACCTTGGTTTTGTTGAGAGGCACCATTTCTGTCCAGCCATTGTTGGGTCTGGGAATCACTTTGGCATAACTCGCCTTCCACGGGTCTTTGACCTTGTGGCAGTTGAGCCAGCAGTGGACACCCACGAACCAGTAGCAAAACAACATAGTCAACACTTGAAGCATAACCAAAGCACCACTCACAATACAGCCGATCTCCCAGTAACTTTCTGTGCCCAGTCCAAAGCTCCAGTAGATTAGCCATAAAGAATGTATGAAGAGAAATGGAGTGGCATACGCATGAGCAGCTAAATGGCGTTTGTGGTATGTCTCAATGCCCTCAACCAACTCGTCCACTGCCATCACCACCTAAATTGGTAAAAAACTATTTAGATGTCACATTTGCAAAATAGTGATTTAAAGAATATTTTGGGGTGCTATTAAATGGTTAGCAGCAACAGTCATCAATATATGCATCCATGAGTTTTACTGCTTGCAGATGAAAGATGGCGAAGTGCCAAACTATTTTTTTAAAGCAAAATAAAGTAACATGTTAGGTTTGTACTATGTAAACCAACCATTCTACCAAATGTCAACCAAATAAAATGACTTGGCCCCCTTAGTCCAACCTTTTTTCGTAAGCTTAAGTAAAAATAAGTTCTGAAACATCTACTCTAAGATAATAAAAGCAAAGGGTCCATAAGCTATTCATTTACACATTTTTAAATTTTTCTATAAATCACAACAAATAAAGGATGGCACAATTTCGCACAGCAGTAGTCTAAACGAAAAAACATAAGAAAATTAGGGGCATAGGGGCGTTTAGCCAATTTTGGGACATTTGTCCCAAAATTGGCTAAACGGCTTATCGTAACGCCAAGCTTTTGAAATTTGAATTTCATTATTGATTTTTCCATGGTCGGGTCTCTTTTCTACTATTTTCGCTCTTCTTTTTTTGTAAAGTCCATTTTTGAGTTTCTTTTAAATTTTTTAAGGGAAATCGTCGAAAAAACCTTTATGTCTCATTTTGTTTAGATGTAGGGTTTTATGTGGACTAATAATCTATAAGCGTATTTTTGTAGTTTTCCGGCCTGATGAGCGAATAAAATTCTTGCTGTTTTAAGCTGTCCAGCTAAAACTAAAGGCGAGCAAAACGAATAAAAAATATCTTTTCAAACATGGACTTTGAAACGAACAATAGTTTTTGAGCAAGGTTCGATTCGAAACGGGATATTTGG
>BBSZ01002721.1:0-23897 GCA_000981365.1 Subanguina moxae | reverse complement strand
CACATTCGGACCGAATGTGCACATTTGGTACCAAATATCCCGTTTCGAATCGAACCTTGCTCAAAAAATATTGTTCGTTTCGAAATGCTCCACTTTGAAAAAATAGCCTTTTCATGATTATTTGTTTTTGATTCGATTATTCGTTTTGCTCGCCTCTAGCTAAAACCCCTTATCCCAAAGAAGCAAGACATAAACGTAAAGAAGGCGACCGAAACTTGAAGATGCTTTTAAAGGGTTTCAAAGGATGCTCTAAAAATTTGAAAATTAAAAGTTTTAGACTTCTCTTAAAACTCAAACACAAACTTTACAAAAAAAAAAGAGCGAAAATAACAGAAAAGAGACCCGACCATGGAAAAATCAATAATGAAATTCAAATTTCAAAAGCTTGGCGTTACGATAAGCCGTTTAGCCAATTTTGGGACAAATGTCCCAAAATTGGCTAAACGCCTACGCACCAAAATTAGGTGTCAAGCAAAAAATCCCACTTCAGGGAATCAAATAAAAAAGCGTAGCACATATCATCTAATTAAAAAAAAATATCACTGGGAAATTAAACATTACATTATTAGAGAGAGCTACAATGTAAGAAGTGTTTAAAATGGGTGAAACAACGCTAACATCGTGAAATGTGAAAGAATAAAAAATTATAGCCTTTTTAAAATCCATAAAACTTACATCACCCTGTATATCCAATACAGTGTACACCCGCTATAAACACGGTGAGGCAAAAGTTTGTACGAAAATTTGAACCTTATTTTTAACTCACCCGATACATATAGTGCACACCCGCAGTTAGTCTCCTGACCACCAAAATAGTTAATTAGTGCAATAAAGTGTTGTCAAGTAGAGTTCATTTTATTTTCTACTTCAATAACCGTAAAAGCATCATACTTGCTGTGTGGCAGATAGGTCTACAGCGGAGCTACAGCCTTCTTCTGTTTTCTGGTTTTTTTCCAAGTCGTTCTCTTTTCTGGTTCTGGTTTAAAAAACTTAAACCCGATTGCAGCCCTGGTGTGCAGTATATGACTCTTTAATCAACCCAATTTCAGACACGCTCATTACGATAAATTCTGTTGCTCAATAGTTAATCTTTGTTAGGTAATCCTCTCTAAATGAGCAACCTCTTTTTAATTGCTGTGTCAAGAGAGCCACTTAATTGGTTATTATACCCGAAAAACCTCGAAATTTATTCCATGTGGCATTTTTCAATATTCATTGCATAAATTTTGAAGAAAAAGACTTGTAACGATGACGGATTTGTTAGTTTGCCGACATTTTTCGCTTTCTTAGTTCTCTCCAAAATGACCCAATTAATTTGTGGATTGCGGAGAGAAAGATAGTAAAGAAAGTGGAAGTGAAAGGACTAGATGCTTGGATCCCTTTCCATTGTTTCTCATCATCATTAGTCTTGTTCTCCGGCTGAATTTGTCTCCCCAATTTGCCGCTAAATTGGAGAGGCACTAGGAGAATACAGGGATATATGCTTTTTATTCCATCAACTCTTGCGTAAATGCTCCTATCGTGGAGAATTACTGTTGGTTCACTTCTTTGTCTTGCTGGAATTTGTTTACTGCAATTGCCGATACTGCAAGCAATGTACAGAACTAAAAGCCTAAGGCTTAAGATTTTGTTATGATTTTAAACATTGGCTTTTTACAGAAGGAAATGTCACTGTGGGTAGCAATTCATTACCCCTATGCACCATTTGTTCTTCTTGTTTTAAGACTGATTGTGTGTCAGCTTCTGACTTCTAGCAATAAATTTTCACGAGGATTTCAATGTTTGTTTTCGTTACGTTTTTTCAAAAAGGCTGAGTGTTTTTGTATGACACAAATTTTGATAGCTCGGTTATAATGAGAGAGTAAGAGCTTATATTTTTACATTCTGAACAAACTTTTCTCCACTCTAGCCCTCACTCCAAGTGTCTACTACTGAATAATTATTCTAGTTATTATCAAATGGTTTTGCTTTATATCCATAGAATAGTATCCTAGGTTTCCAGGCACCAAATACCCTTGATTTTACTATAGTGTTACTCAAATATTTGCGAAATTTGATTTTGTGACTGTCTTATAACTGTCGAAAATTCAAGTTTTTACACATTATAGTATATTCGACAGCCTTATATAGCGGCTGAGACAAAAAATGGGTGTGTACAAGGATATGGAAGAAATACTCCTCCTTTGGATCAAAAAAGTCAGGAGCCAGAATCTTATAATTATTGGTGCATTCACAATTAAATTAATTTACCTTCCAAAAACCAAGAGGATCTGCATGTAGCATTATTTTGTTATGTAGCATTATCATTATTTTGATACACGGCCTTGAAGACAGCGAAACATATAGAAAATACATATATTTTTATTTATTGCATTTCCGCAAATGTTTTCTCGCAAAATTAATTTTTTTCCTTTCTTTTTTTATTCCTTTATGAATTATGAATATAATTAATGTAAACCTTGTTTTCAAACCTTTTACGCAATATTTTACATGGAATTTTCTGCTCAAAAATATGATTAAAATGCCTGTGCCTCAATAAGGCCTCATTTCTTGAATTTGTAAGCTGTTTAGTGTTCTGGGTGTTACTTATCCAGAGAATATTGTAGATCACAAAAAATAAAAAGTACAAAACCAAAATCTGTGCTTCCATTTTGCGCATCTTAAAGTAAAGAAATAAGTTATGGTTATTTTAAAGCTTTTCCTTACTCTCTCTCTAGTCTCTGGTTAGCATATTCCTGCTTTTCTCTTAAGTTGAAGTGCTTGCGGCAGTCAAAACGAATTTTGGGTAAAAATGTAGTAGGAACGGAGAAGAGTAAGTGTGCAGAAAAGGAGAATTTGAGCAGATCATGACCTACCTCAGTTTCTCCTGCTAGTCATCTAACTAACCTATTCAAAAAATACGGAAAATCTATCATAAATATATGCAGATGTACACAAACAATGCAGGGAAACAATGGGGTTGAAACCTGGGGTGAGAGAGTGAGCCATTCTCCTTTCTACAAACAAGTAATTTTCTTACATATTTGTTAAAATTACTTAAATAAAATGCCCTCTTTAGTGAAATAAAATCCTAAGATTTGTGATATCCAGTTAGCAATTTAGGATAAAAGGTTCAACAAAATGCGCCTTTCCACTTTATTTCAATCTATGTGTCATTGAAAATTAAACGGAGTTTATTAGAAGTCGTATCTTTAAAAAAAATTAAAATTTCTAAATTTATATAATTGTTTCGCTATCAAACTTCTATTACCATATGTTCCTGCACATGTTATATACCAAAAATTAGCTTAGAGTTTTAGTTACCTTTCGGTATATGATATTTCAAGAACCACCAAAAAATGTGTGTCAAAAACACATAAGTACCCTTTTTGTTTTCTACTGTAACATAAATTTAACAAATAAATTTGGAAAAACTGCAGATTCTTTTTAGAGAAACCTTTTTGTCAGCTTTTTATTAGCACAATAACTACACAAAGCCTAATTGCTGATATCGCTTCGACTATTCACCGAAATCTCTCAGCCTTGATCAAATGAAAAACACGTGGCTAAGGTCTATCAGTGGCTTCTTAGCACTGGTTCTTTTATTTAACAGTGTAGCCTCAACTAAAGAAAAGAATTCAAAACGTAGGCTTTTAAAAATGGTACATTTTACAGAATAATCTTAGAAAACCCTTTTTTAGGCGATCAATGTACTTTCCCCGAGTCCTTGATTCAACCATTCTTCTTCGACGTCTTAGCAGACACACCTCCCCTGTCTGTTATAGTGGACACATTTGTAGAGCCCGCCAATGCGACATTGGAAATCGCCAATATTCGCTCCAACAATTTGCCTAGTGTAAAACATATTTTTTACTCCAAATTTAAGACTAACTTACTAAATCCCACCTACGTCCAAGATTAGATTTTCGAATGTTGTCGCTTGATTATTTTCAAGTATTGAACAAGGTGGAAACTTTTGATTTTTTGGAAATCGAGCCTTGGATTTACTAGCCCTATTAAGACCCTCAAAAGGATAGAGAGTCTACAAAAAGATTACGATTTTTTTTCACCTTTGGAGAAAAAAATTGTTGTATGACCTTTTAATAGTTAGCTGTAACTGCCAGTAATAAGTTGACCTTACCTAGAGGAATTCTTTTTCCTAATTTTTTGTTCTTGCTTCCTATAAGAGCCCTGTAACAAAATGTCCATGTAATTTAACAAGATCTTTTTCAGATAGACTTCACTGACCACTTCTTCATAGAACATAGATCCACAAGCCAATTCCTTGTAGTCAGTCAGAAGTCTGTTGCATTACCCGGCTATCCTTCCAAAATCAATGAAACACTACTGTACACCACTATATTGTGCAATGGCCAGGCCCACCCTCTCATTACTATGCGCATCAAGGCAGCTAACTCTCATTATCCTCACTTCTATAACCAGCAGCCATATGAAGTGATTGTGTTCAAGGGCTCAAAGGTGAATAGAATGTTTGCCACACCAATACTAGCTCTAGACAAAGACCCTGCTGCAAACTATCCCATAAAATACTCTGTAGAAGGAAACAGCAATGAATTTAGCTTGACCACAGCTGAGAAAATGAGTGTGCAAGACACTCTAAAAGCACTGCCAGACAATGAGGAATATTTTGTGAAGGCCAAACATTGGTCCCCTGATCAGTTACCACCTATAGTTTACTTGAAAGTGAAAAGCAAGTTGAGCAAGAGTGTATATTACTTGAATATATCTGCTACTGTAAGTTTTTTGCATTGAAGCTATACAATTTTAAGAGACTTTTTAAGGATAGTGGAGTGCCGGAGAAAAAAGCATATGCACAGCTTAAAGTGATGGTCAAAGAGGAAAGTGAAACTATGGCACATTTCACACAAAAAGAATATTTTGCCAACTTCACAAGGGCAAGTGATTTCTCATTATCCTTATCATTTTCTTGCCCAAAAATTATAAACATTGTTTAGACAACTGCCATTGGTACAGACCTCATTCCTAATCAGCCAATAAGTGCCTTCTTCCCTCAACAGTCCTTATCCCAATCAACCACTACCAAAAAGCAGCCGCAAACTATTGTCTATGAACTAGTGGAGAATGCAGACAGCCACCTGTTGAGCATTGATTCGTCCACAGCTAGACTACAGCTGAACCATGTGCCTGATTACAAAAGTATTCCCTCAAATGTTGAACTACAAATAAAAGCATATTTGACTGATCAACCACACAATTATGTGCTAGCAAGACTCGTGTTGAATGATGTCACCGAAGTGAAGCTAACCCATTTTGCCCAATGCCATTATGAAGCCCATTTGTTGGAAAATCCCTCTGCCTATACAAGGGTTTTGCAGTTTAACTTTAGAGGCGATGTAAGTCGTTGAGAAGAAAACGTTAAACATATTAAAATATATAGCTTTCAAAATTCAAAAACATTTTAGGTGCAAGGTGTGGAATTGCTTAATGGAACCGAGTATTTCACTGTGGATCCCGATGGTATATTGAGTGTAAAGTCAGACATCAAGATCGATCGCGAAGAGATTCGACAGATTGTAGTCAAAGCTAGGCTAAAGGTTGGTTTAGCTGTTGTTGTACAACACAAAAGAATTAAACTTGATAATAAATATAGCTAAATATGGCTAAATGTGAGGCTAAAGATCAGTCTAAAAGCCTGCCCTGCGTACATTGTGTGGAAGGGCCCGCAGCCTCACACTCCATTACAAAATTGAATTTGACGCCTGTCGCTTTTTTTGCGTTGCTGTTTTTACCTAACTCTTTTAAAATAGCCCAGCATATAGGTTTTTTTTTGGAAAAACTATCCGTAATAGACATTTTATTAACCAAAGAACCGCTTGAGATAAAACTTGACTTTCAAATTAAAGGACGTACGGCAACCCTGTTTTAGTTTATGATATATTTAGAGTCAGTCTTCATTGCATCCAAAGTCATTGGAGTTATGCCAAATAGCAACTGCTAGCATACTCATTGACGACCAAAACGATCACAGCCCTAGATTTGAGAAAACAGCTTATACTTTTCGAATAGACACTTTACCTTACAACAACACAGAAGTAGGCACTGTCAAAGCTGTAGATAAGGACAAGGTTGATTTTATTTACAGTCTATATGAATAGCTTTTTACAGTAGCTTTTTACAAAATTAAATTAAAGGGCGAGTTTGGACGAGTACACTACCGCATTTTGGACGAGGAATATGAGCCTATACCATTCGCAATATACCAGGCAGACGGTGCTGCCACCATTTACTATATGACCAGAAAGCACGACTACTTCCCTGAGAAGTCCTACACATTTACACTAGAAGCCTATGATGCCGAAATTGATCCCAGGTACATTTGTTGAGATTATTAAGTGGATAAAAGCTTCACGTTGTAGAACATCCCGAGTCTCTATACATGTGCTTCTGGAACCAGAAACAGCCGACCAACAAACCAAGAGTTCAATTGCTAACAAAGATAACAGAGACACCAGTTCTAATGGCTCAGAAGAAGACGATCCACCTCCGACACAACAACCTGGCGAGGAAGAGGAAAGTGAAGAGAAAATTACACAAGATTTATCTACTACTGCAACATCACCTTCTAGGCAAAAAGAAAAATCCCATTTTAAAGGAAAACACTACAGATTGGCTGACCAAAAAACTGCAGTCCTCAATGAATCTGAGCAGAGAGTGAAGAAAAATGAGGAAAAGATTAAAATAACTTCTGAGATGGTTGGCTCTGAAGAAGAGGAGACCAAAAGAAGAGATACTAATATGGAAGAGACGATGCAAATTGTGCAGGTTAGAAGAATAGCGGAGAAAATAAACCACTTGAGATTTAGTTTTACTCTAAAAAATAGTTGCATGAAGAATACTTTGTTGTTAGATATTTAAAAAAATCACTATAAATTAATGAAAAAAAATTGACAATATTTCAGGAGCAAGTTCCATCCTTGCAGTCACCGCTTATCAAAATAGTCAACAAAGACTCACACAAACAGACCAAAAAGAAGTTAGCTGCCCCAGATGCAACTGCCAACACATTCAATCCTAATTCCAAACCATCAAAATATTCTTCCATCAAATTTTCAGCTGAAAATTACAACTTTAGTTTAAAAGGAAATCTAGATGAGAACCAATATATTGGGCAAATACATATAAATGCCAACCCTTCCGTTAACCACCAATTGGAGTATGCAGTTGAGGAGGGCATCGCTGGCTTTGTGGAAATTGACCCTTACACCGGAAGTCTGTCTGTTGGCAGAGAATTGACCAAAGACATTTACGAAGAAATACGGTTCTCAGTTGCTGTGCAGAGCCAAGGAGAAGTTTTGGTAAGCTAACTGAAAAGACAAAATTTACAACAAAAAAATTTATCAAAAAAAGTTTATTTGTCTTGAGGGAGAAAGGTGAACCAAGTCTGGAGGGTACTTGGATATCCTATATATTTTTCGACAAAAAGATAATTTTGAACATAGTTTTGTTTGCATATAAATACCACATATACATACTGTATTTATGAATTTTGAGTCACTCTCCAGTGATATATGTCTCAGGTATGCTTGTGTGCACGTCTCAACCCCAACTTGCTCTGCGGGTGGAGGACGTTGGAGTCTAGCCCATCTTTATTGTTTCAATAAAATATCTACTTCATAAGCAATCCAATCTCAAATATTTCTTCCTGTCCAATCCTATAAGGAAACCTCATAAACGTAAAGACGATTGATAATGGCAAAGAGAAGTGAACCCCAATGACCGGTGGCCGCCTTGGCAACCAGCCCTCCTTTGAGGCACTCTTTTGAGTCCAGCAGAAACATGTGTCTGGCTTGGCAGGTAAAAAAAAACAGGAAAAAGACCGCCTTTTTGCTGCTACTAGCCAAATCTCTGCCTCAGCTTTCCTTCTTTAAAAGAAATTCTTTTATTTCTCAATCACACTATCATGTTAATCTTTTCTCTTTAATTCCTCAAAATGACCAATTTTTACTAAGCGCTAAATAAAATGCAAGCGCGTCCAAGTTGATGGACTATTGCTCTAAATGCCTGACTCAAATATTCTCTTTGGCAATACTAATGAGAATTTTAAGCCAAGTGCTTTTACTTTGTATATTTTCACTTTTGGTCGACGGCCTGGCAAAAGATATGTTCCCAGAAGCTTTGGTTTTTATGTTGGCCAAGGTTTGTGGCCCTCTTTCAACAGAAAGACATCTAAAATGTTTTACTGTTATAGTTTTCTCATCCATTTTTTAGGCAACAACTCTAGTGACAGTGGTCATGGATGGCAATGGCTCTATCTACGACATTCCCCCAACATTTGAGGAGTCTCTGTACAGATTTGAGACTGAGGAGAACCAGCCAAGTGGGAGGATTGGAAAAGTTGAGGTAAGGGAAATGATTTTGAACCAAAAAAAATGAGATAAACCTTTCTGAATCCTTCTAACCCTTCTACTCATGGTTTATATGCTTTTAAAACCAATGCATGACAATATATATTGTTTAGACCTTAAAAAGGTATGACAAATTAGACTTAAAAGACTGGCATTCAATTGCATGTCAATGTTTGATATTTTACCCAGTCCCTTCAACTTATGGAAGTGTTTGCAGGCACACCACCGAGGAGTGGAATTAGGCAAGGATAGACTGTGGTATGTGCTGGATAGAAATTCAAAGGACTCTTCCTTGTTCCGCATTGAGACAGAAACTGGCTGGCTTAGCAATAGACACCCATTGGATGCTGAACTAAAGAAGAATTACAATCTCAAGGTAGCATTTCCTGCTGAGTAGTTTAATTAAAACAGAATTATCTAGAACTTCACAAATAATTATAACTTTTCTAAAAAAATTTCATTTTCATCAAATAATATACAAAAAAAATGAACAGCCCAAAAGAATCTGTTGACGACAAGATAACTTCAAAATATTGATCAATTTATTCAAAGAGGCTTACTGAAAAGTCACAAATAATTAATGGGCTGGTAATTTTTGTTTAATAAGACAAAATATTGACAATCAAAGCATTTAGCTGTCAGCTTGCCTGGAAACCAACACTTCTTCATGTGCCAGAGCACAAGTGGTAGTAGTGGTCAGTGACATCAACGACAACGCCCCCGAGTTCAACCGCTCCTTCTTTGAAATTACCATCCCCCTCAACCTGCCAATTGGAAGTGAACTGCTGAGAGTAGCAGCAACAGATGCCGACACGGAAAGAAATTCAGAGATAAGCTATTCCTTGAGGACATCTTACACCTTCCAACCCCTTTTCGAAATTGATCCCAAAACTGGGGCAGTAAATCTTGCTAAGAAGTTGAATGGAAATTTGAGTACACGGTGTGACAGTTGTGAAAAAAATGTAAAGAAATTGACATACAAATTTAGAGTTGAGCCAGGCACTGTCTACAGAATAGAAATTGACGCCACAGACCACGGCCAACCTCCATTGAGTTCAAGCACCTCAGTCAAAATCACCACTGCTGATATAAACCCGTCCTCGCCAGAGTTCGATAAATTTCGATATGAAGTGATTTTCAACACATCTACCATACCCATGAACAGCTTTATCACACAAGTGCATGCCACTGATCCTGATGATGGCGTGGATGGACAAGTGGTGTACAGATTTGCCGATGCTGATGATCAGGCCACCAACAGCAATAATGTGGCCGAAGAAGTGGTGAAGAATTACTCCATCGATAGTCAGGTTAAATTTTGCAGGTGAAAAAATAGAAAAACTGTTTTTTGCAACAGAAGAATATTTAAAGTGATAGCCAAGTAAAATCCATAATTATTGAAGACAATAAATTCGTAAAAATTGACTTAGAGGGCATACCCCTGAAAATAATTTTTCAATATTTCCTGCCTTTTAGATGGGCAAAATAACTTCCATTGCCAATATTGTTGCCCAACCAGCAACCTTTGATACGGAAAACCAAGAAGATGGCAACCACCATTCGCTAACTCATTTGCTGGTGGTCGAAGCTATGGACCAGTCCACTCAATTTGTACGGCGCTCTCAAACAGTGGTTATCGTCAAGATAAATAACGCTGGAGTAGAGCAACAGCAACCAGTAGATAGACGAGTGGAGTTCAATCCACTGCCAAAGACGGTGTTCATCTCCTCTGCAAAACCACTCAATTCTCCTATTTTGAGGTTACACTAAACTCTATTTTTGTATTAAATTTAAGCAATTTTAGAGTCTCAGCAAGAGTTGTTGATGTCAAAGACACCTTTACAGATTTATCTCAACAAAACTACATCATTTATTCAGTAGTGGGAGGTGCTGAAAACACAAAAGACAACATTTTCACCATTGTGAATGACCAACTAACAGTCAAAAAAAGCCTTGAGCCAGATGAATATGACATCAAAATAAGGGCACAAGTGAAGAAAATGGATCCAGCCTATCATTCAATACATATTGTGGTTATGAACGATCGTGACAAGTACCCGGTGTTTGATAGGTTAAGCTATGAAATGCAGGTGGACTCGGATACTCGATTCCCAGTCAAAATGGCTACTTTGAATGCTAGTGTGACCAACGGAAGGATTGCTTATTCCATTCTCAGTCCCAAGCAGCATAAAGGAATTGATGTGGACACAATTACAGTAAAAATTTGTGAAGGGCTATCAAAAGTTTTGCGCCAAACATTTAAAAAATTAAAGATATTTTTGAAACAATAATTCAAAATTTCAGTATTTCTTAACTGGGGAAAAAGTTCATAGTGTAATTCTTGCAGGGTCAGTTAACACTCTTTGAGCAGCCTTTCGCAGACACAACTTTTGTGGTGGTCCGAGCTGTCAACATAGACCATCCTAGCTTTTTTTCTGATGTGGGTATTACATTGACTGTGAATAAATTGAAGGAAAAGTCTTTATCAGGTTTTTTTTGGCACTTTCCACCTAGATTGTGTATTTGCCTTTCTCAATTTCAGCTCTCTCATTTGCCTCCAAGCTATATCGCCTGATAGCCAAGGAAGGACAACCAGCAGGCAGTTTGGTTAACACTTTAGCCATCTTAGTGTTCAATCCAGAACATTTGCCCAATATCCAGTATAGATTCGAGCCAGATAGTCCTGACTTTGGCATCCTGTCGAATGGTTCAATAGTTCTCAAAAGAATACTAAAAGCACATCAAGTTAGTGGTCTGAATGACAAAGGAGTAGTTGAACTAAAAGTAGTAGCTCAATCTGGTGAGGAAGGAGCAACAGCCAAGTCGACAGTGCAAATAGCCATTGAGAGGAGGGAAGCCAGTCCTCCAGTGTTTGACCAACCAGAATATGTGTTTCACCTAAATTCCTCAGTGCAGGCAGGCAATCCTATAGGTCAATTAACTGCTAGGTCTTTAGTAGAAGGACTGCCAATTAGTTACAGAGTAGTGTCAGGTAAGTGACAATTTATTAGACAATTTATTAGATAGGACACTGAGTGATGACGACTCTTTTCATGACTGGCAACTATTTTCTTTTTACTTCAGCATGATGTACCAAAGAACTATAGCCGGGGCTTATTTTCAAACGAGAACTAGAAAGCAAAAAACAGAGAAACCCATAATATCAAAAAATTTTTAAAATATTTGTGGCCATACAGACAAGTATTTTTTTGAGATTCTGGTTAGGATTATGTTTCTTGAGAACATTTTGCATACTAGGGTACTTCAAAATAATTCTGCTGAATTGGTGACTAAAATTATTATTTTTTTCTAAATATAGACTATTCAGGCACAGCCCAGCCTTACTTCCAACTCAACGAAATCGAGGGCACCATAATCAAGTCCTCGTTTCGGCAGCTGGAGAGTGGCAAAACCTATGACTTGCAAGTGGAGGCAAAAAATTCCGAAGGAGGCACTGTGAGCACTTACATTAAACGACAATCAATTTACAGCCTTATTTACAGGCAACTGCCACAGTCAAATTCATAGTAAACCACTACAACTCTACCAGAACAACAGCCAAACCGACCGTCAAAGTGCACAATTTGGGTGTCAAGACATGGAAACCACTCAATAAACAGGACCGATTTATTATTGGGGAAGACTTGCCTAGAGATTCTAAATGGGAGTTCAGAATAGCTTCAGGCAATCAGCTGGGCAACTTTCATTTAAACCAACTCAACGACCACATGGCACAACTGGAACTGGTTGAGAAGCAACCTCTTAATGTCTCGGTAAGTGCCATGGAGGTGATCAAGGTGGAGGCTGTCAACCAGGATGACCCAATGGAGACTGCTCACGCTGATGTCATGGTAGATCTGCATGCAACCACCACTACTACTATCACCTACACAACTACTACCTCGACCACCCAAAAATCAGTGGCCATACCACTGATCCAGTTTTTCGACATTTCCTCTAACCCCCAAGGCATTATTTTTATGAATGAGGTTAATCTAGCACAGGCGGGTCAATGGAATCCCCCTCAACCCATATACAGAGTACAGGCTGTGATGTCTGGAGCAGAAGATAAAATCAAATACTCCATTGTAGAAAACAGTCCAGATAAATTGTTTTGGATAGATGAGGATAGTGGCAACCTATATCTCAATGACAGCAATCATAAAAAGACTGGCAAACAAGAGGAGCTTGAGTTGTTGGTCAGGGCCGAGGCTAGTGGCACATTCGTTCAACGCTTTTACACTGTCAAGATTGTGGCTGGAGCAAGCGAGCATGAACCTGCTACAGCACTTGACCACAAACTGACTGCTAGTGATGGATGGCCAGCAGAGACCAGCAGCAGCAGCAGCATCTCAACTTCTAGATTTACTACAATAACAACCAGTCCAGAAGAAGGCAAGAGCACCAGCACAATAACAAGAAGTGGAGAGCAGTCCAGTGAAAGCAATGAAGCCAAGAAGGAGGAGAGTAGGACATCAGCAGGAACAGTACGACCCTCTCCACCTAGATTTGAACTACCCAATTACCATTTCGTGGTCAACCAACCAGTCAAAGGAGCACCAGTTGGACAGATGAAAGTAGTCAAAGAAGCAGGCAAGGAAGTGCAGGTCAGCATTGAACCTGCACTGTTTCAAAACTGGTTTAGTATTGAGGCTAGCGTAAGTGTATTTAGATAGATCTTATAATTAGAAAATGGTGTGAGTGTTGCAGACCTCGACACTGTATGTGCGAAATATTCCCAGTGATCGGTTCGACAAGCAAAGGGCTGAATTCCATGTGTACATCCAGGATGCAGAAAACCCGAATCTCAACTCCAAAAGCTATGTGAAAGTGGACTTGATCCTACCTCCCTCACCCACTTCTACTTCAATTCCATCTCAAAGTCGCGCAGTGACACAGATCAGTAGTACACCGAAAGACGAGGAGGAGCCAACTTCCTTCCTCTCCATGGATCAAGTGAGTCCTTTTGTCCAAAGTTTAATTAGCACTTTTTTATTTCTGATTAAAAAATTTCTAGTTTTATTAGCAAGACTTTTTAATCAGAAATCCTGATTTTTGAAGAAACGCAAACTGGTAAACATTTAGTGAAACAAAAAATTGGTCAGAAAAATAAAAGTTGCGATCCCAAGAAAGAATGTTTTAGATTATAAAACAGCAGCCAATTTTTTATTATATCCTTATCACAATACTGTTCGTGCAAAAGAAAGAAACATATTTAGTTCTTAAACACTGTGGTCTCTACTCTTCCGCCCACATTTACACCTTTTCAAAGCGAACCAACAAGAACCTCCAGATTACACACAACCATCAATATTGGTAGCACTAGTAGTAACAGCAGCAGCGCAACAATTCCAACTATACAGTCAAATGCCCCACAAAGAACCACTCCAAATCCGCAAAGCAGTACCCTTTTGTCGTTCCCCTACCAACGATACACAGCCATGTTACCAGAAGGAAGATACGGCAGTAAAGGGGCTCTAGTCAGTCTACAGCCTCAGCGCCTTAGAGAGGGCATGTCTCATGGACTAAGTTATGCGATCCATTCACCGGACCAACCCCAACTTCCCTTCTTTGTACACAACGAAACTGGAGAGTTGATTGCCTTTGCAGAAATAGACAGAGAAACTGCTTCAGAATATTACTTCAAAGTGATGGTAAGCAAAGAAATTATATTCATTTATTTTAAAGTTGGGTGCATTCAGGCAATTGTCGGTGCTAAAAGGGCAGAAACAGACGTGCAAATTAGCATTCTAGACGTGAATGACAACTATCCAGTGTTTGTGCAACCAACAGCATATGTGCTTGCTGTGGACAGACTGACTCCACCAGGCCAAGTACTTACTAGATTCACAGTCAAAGATGCAGATGAAGGTCGTCTAGGTCAAGTCACCTTCAGGTTGGAAGAGGACGCAGATGGATTGTTCCAAATTAGCAAGACCGGCGAATTAGTGTTGGCAAAGAACGTACCTCTGGAACAGAAGGACGTGTTCAATGTAGTGGTGGCAGCTGTGGATGGAGGAAGACCTGCTCTCAAAACCATTCACAAAGTCAGTCTGCATTAACCATTGCTAAATTTATATATCTACAGGTAACCAAAAAATCCAAAATTTCCCAAATATTTTTGTTTCTTCTACATATTTGGCTCAGTGTTCATTCAGTTTCATGAACATAAATTATTGAAAAAAAGAGAAATAAGCCCCAAGTGTGCAAAAGAATAAAGTTATTAGAAACTGTTCGGTTTTTAAGGTTACCCTACGAGGAACTACATAAGTACTGTTCTCTGGCACCCTGTAAATAAGAGTCTTTATAGATGAGAATAGAAGTGTTTGCCGATTCTCTGGGCAAACCAGCCTTCAAACAGCCAAACTATACTGCTGAGAAGATAGTGGCAAATAATTTTGAAAGAGCTTCTTCTTCAGACTCGAAAGTTCAGAAAGGCACTTTTGTAGCTCAATTTGTGGCTGGCACCTCCAACTTCAGCTACGATTTGATCCCTTTGAATGGTAGGAGATTGTTGTTTACGTCTGTTGATAGCTGTTGTTCCTATAGACCCTTCTCTTCCATCATCTCCTTCTGGTCTATTTGAGATTGAAAAGAGCACTGGTATTATCCGCTTTGGACGAAGACCTTCTACAGGCGAATTAAATAGACAATACACTCTACAAGTGTCTGCCACTGGAGATGATGGCTTGAAAGCAACTACAACGGTTGGCTCAAAAAACTATTGGCTTAATTTGTTTTTTGTCAAATTTTAAGGTTAGCGTATTTGTTGAAGGAGAAAGACCATTAGAATTTACACCTGTGCCAGACATTTCCGAGAACAAATTAGAAGAAACTTCTTTACCAGCTGGCCAGGAAAAATGCGCCTTTACTTCAAAAGCTTTCCACGCAGAGATCAAAGAAAACGTTCAAGGAAAGCACAAGTTGATCACTGTTTTTTCTAGTGGTTGTCGTGATAGAACGAGAGCTGTCTACACAATACATCAAGGCACAGGTCAGTTGCACATAATCACTGAAACTTGACTGGCTACAGCTGGCGCGAAGGGGATGAAAGAACGAATACGTGCACATATGCCAGTAAATAAATAGAAAAAGATCGCTGAGAATCGAAGACACATTATTTTTTAATCAAAAAAACTTTTCACTTCAGAAGAATTCTACATAGATGCCAACACCGGTGAATTCTATGTTATTAGTCCCCTAGATCGTGAGAAACGCAGTCTTCACTTCATTGTGGTCAATGTGACTGAAATGGAAGAAGATGCATCCACTCCTCACTTCCAACCCACCAAGAGACAGATGACAGCTGTTAATCCCATTGTGGAATGTCAGTTAAAATGCCAGTTGATTGCCCTTTAAACACTGTTCCTTTCAGACACCAAGAACAAGTTGCAGGAAGGTCAAGCCTTAGTGGTTGTTCGTGTAATAGATGAAAATGACAACTCTCCCATGTTTGCAAGACTAACTCCCGATGGTTTATATGTTTTCCCTGTCGACTGGCAAGCTAACTTGTTTCAAGCAGTGGCTAGAGTGCAGGCATTTGACCCCGACGAAAAATCCAACCTTACGTATACTTTCACCCATTCATTGGCAGATGAGTTCTTTGCTCTCAATCAGACAAATGGGGTGATCTCAGTGATTAAGTCATTATTGGAGACTGACGATGAGGTATTCAATCTGGAAGTGGCTGTTTCTGATGGAAGTAATGAGGCAAGGGTGCCCGTTAAGGTCGGTCGAATAAATAAATTTAAGAATAATAAAAGGGAGCTCAGTGGGCATTATTAGATGTGTGGCCATTTAGAGACAAAATTTTGGACAATTTCAAACTATTTTTCTAAGACATCTTGAACATGCTAGAAAAGACTCAAGGAATTACTCAACAAAAAAGTTGCTTGGTTACCAAGATTGCCAAAAGTAGGAGTATCAACATTTTGGAAGAGCAACTATGTGACGTTCATAACCGAGTAGCGCTCATTTTTTTTTAGTTTGTTTAACTTAATGGCTTTTCAGAAGCATAGTGACCGTCTAACTCAAACACTAATTCTTATTTGGACGGAAAACGGTCGATAAATCCTTTTCCTTGCATCAGATTTACTTTTTCATGCATCAGATCTGTTTTTGCATCACATATACTTCTTTTTGCATCAAATATACTTGTTCCTGCATCAGATGTGGTTTTTTCCCCTTTTTAATCTCCTTCTATTCATTGAATTTTCAAATTGATTGTAATATAGTTATGGAATGATTGTTTTTTAGTAAATCGACTAGTTTACCTCCTTCCAAGTGATTTGGACACCCTCCAGCGGTTTCACCTTCACAGAATATATTGCTCTAAGTATGAAATTGAAAATATGCAAGAAATGATGCAAGAAAAAGTGTATCTGATGCAAGAAAAGCATATCTGATGCAAGGAAAAGTACCATGCAAATTGGTAGATCCTACGAACCCAAAAAAACTTCAATGACCATCCTATGTGCATGACACATTTAAGATTTCCATAGACAAAGTACTCTTTATTTCAGCTTTACAAACTACAACCCGGCACAAACATAGTTATTGTGGATTCCGAGCAATCAGTAGACAAAGTTGATGAGTTGCTTGTTGTACGTCAGCTAAGTGCAGCTCTAGATTTGGATGTGCGAATACTGGTCAAGCAAGTGTATATTGGAGAAGACGGCCATCCCAACACTGCCAAAAGTCATCTGCTTGTCTATGCTCTGGACAAAATGTCCAAAGTACCTGTTGATGCAGTCACCCTCAAAGGTATGTTGGATGCCCAACTGCCCAAGCTGAAGAAGTTGGCTGCGGGCAGTCGAGAAGCGGACATGATCCTCCACCTCAGCAATGTGACTGCTCCATTCACGGGTGCTCAATTCTACTTGTCTTTTGCCGAGCTTCTGTTGCTGAGTGCGAGTGCCGTGCTCCTTCTTATGGCGTGCTGTTTCTTTTTCTTGTTGTTGAGGTGTTGCAAAAGGTTGTTTAGTTTTCTTGGTGACAGTTCTATATGAAAAAAATGTTTGGAATATCAATCTTCCAAAGCTATAAATTTTAGTTTTTCTTTTTTCTTTCTACCGATTTTTTTCGACTATTTTTTATATTTTTGTTGTTGGCATGTGTGTCAACCATGTGTGTCTAAAAAGCAAAGTTGTATAATATAACAAAGTTGTATAATTTAATAGTTCTAGCACAACAACTTTGTTTTTTACGGCTCGCACAGAATTTGACACAAAAAATATCAAGAATAGGGTTGTCGAGCGCTCGAAATTTTCGAGTCGAGCGCTCGACTCGGAACTCGAAACTCGAAAATTTTCGAGTTTTCGAGTTTTTTTCGAGTTCAACTCGACTCGACAACCCTAATCAAGAATTAGACAAACCACTGGGTAAAAGAATAAAAGAATGGTAAAGTTTGACGGTTTCGAAAGGTTAGTTAGCTCAAAGCTTTTTTTAAAATTAAGTTAAGTTACAGACGCCAAATGCTGACGAAAACCGACTTGGAGTACATGGTGGACAGTGAGTCATCCGGCCCTCGACCCTACAACGTTGACCTAATCACTAGGAAAATGGCACAGAGCATCCTCTCTGCTCGCCCATTGCCTGACCCCCGTGAAGAAGTGACCATGACGTATAGTTTACCTTTTCATCTATATCTATAATCCTGAGAATACTTTTTTTTCTGTTTGCAGACCAGAATCCAGGGCTAATATGGTTCGGCATTCCTCCTCCGGTATCTACACCATCAACAATAGAGATGGAAGCAGTGCTTTCTCTTCTATAGAGTGAGTTCTATAGAGTGTTAACTATTTTTCTGTTGCCAAATACACCAACAAAGATGAAGAGGGCAAGGGTTTTGAGCACAATTCATTTTGACCTTTCTAATCACAATTTTATTGGAAAAAGTTAACGAAAAATTTAGAGTTTGGCAACACCCTCTTGTTGATAACCTTAAGAATTTGAGAGCGGATAAAGCTACGGTCATAATGGAGACTGCGACTGCAGCGTGTAGCTGCAGCATGTGGTTTATGAGTGATCACAATGTGCAGCCACACTATGATCACAAAGAGAAGATTTGCAGCTGCAGTCACACGCTGCAGCCACAGCCAAATTTTTTAAAAATAGTTGAAAATAGTAACGATCACCCTTTTTGAAAAAGGATGATCGTTATATCGAGTTTTCTCTTTTTTAGAGGCGAAATTATTGAGTTGTGTAAAAATGACTGGCAAATTCAGTATCCTTGCAATTTTTTGTCTTGGAGAAATCAATATCAAAATTGACAAAAAATGTCGAAAATTGAAGGGAAAAAAAAAGGTCGGGCACAGCTGTGGAACGAACTTTTTGGGGTGATCGTTATATCGAGCGTCGACTGTGTCTATAAAGATTAAATTATATTTACAGCAATCGTCGAGATGCCAGTTTGGCTGGTGCAGATGGGGCGGCACACCAAAACCTGGTTGGTCTATTCAAAGACATGTCGATAAAGTAAATTTTAATTGTGTTTAGACTTACGACAGTTCGTCATCAGAGTCACTTGTTAACAAGTCTAGAACCACTAATAGACCTGCACTACCTCCTCCAACCCAGTAGTAGCTTCAGATATTGCCTTTGTTTAACGTTAAACTAATGTATAGTTTGTTGTTTTTTTTAATATAATAAGCTAAGAAATTCACACAAAAACTGCCATTTGTGCCTCCTTTGTTGATGGACATCACTTATTTTCATGTTGCTGTCGTAGAAATGGCCCACTGCTTTTGTTTTTATAAATAATCATTAAATTTATTTTGCGCTACAAATGAAGCAATTTAAGTCATCCACCAGGCATTTTGTGCAAACCTAACAAAACTTACAAAAAATCAAGAACTAGTGTGAAAATACAATGAAAAGGGTAAAATAATATGATCAATACGCTTTTTAAATCAAGCATTTTTCGTGGATGTTTGAAGGAATAGGATACAGGATTTTATACAAATGTAATTGTGGTCAATAGCAAAGAAAATGGTTTCTCTAAGCAATGATTCCGGCTGCCAGATTCATGCTCTTTATGATTCTTTCTATGGAACGGGTGGCGCCAGATTTGAGGTTCTAAAAAAAAGAAATTACTGGGAGCTTATTTTTAAGTAAACTTGCTGTCACATAGTATAAAAGATAAGCGTTGAGTGGTTTGTCTGGACTGTTTACAAGTTCGATACCCTTATGTACATTTCAATTTTCTTTGATTCGTCTTTAGAAATAACTTTGAGAAAACTATTAGTTTTAGAGAAGATCATCTCTGAATTATCCTTTTGTATTTAGTGTATAAGAATTGCTTGAAAGTGGTTAAAACGCACTTTAAAAAACCTTCACGACTTATTTTATATATAACAGACCAACCCGAGTTTCAATCCCAAAGCTTATCAACCACACCAAAAAAAAATAAGTTGGAGGAAGTGATTGAGATGCAAATATTTTTGGAGAAATCCACCTACCGTGATCTTCATGAAGTCAAGGAACCTCTGCAACTGGTCAATCATCACTACTAAATTCTTATCTGGCAATAAGGTTTTAATTTCACATGCTAGTTTCTAAACATTTATCTTGTTTATTGTGATATGTATACTTGTTTTCTGTGTAAATACCTCATTGATCTCGATTAAACAGCCAATAAGTAGAGCTACATAGGATGCAATCATGCTGTCCTCCATGTGAGCAGAAGCCTTATTCATAGCTGACTGCACTGCATTCAACATCTCGTCCTCACTCAATTCCACAGGTCTTTGCAGTCGTCCATTATCTCGGGTAGCTGGAGCCTCTTGATTGCTGTCCTCTCCGTCTACTGGCTCTTCAAACACCAAATCATTGTCCAACTCTTCATCTATGGTTCGGGCCGCAGTGTCGTGCCGAATGAACAACTATAAATTTATGATTTCAGATGAAGAAAAATCAAAAAATATACTCGAGAAGAAGATACCTTAGTGAGGGCCACTAGCACAGGATAATTTTTATTATCTTTGGTTTCCGGATTGTAAACAGGTGTATTGAGCTCTAGTACTTTGAGGCGATTGGCGCTGCAGCGCTCCACAATGTTGACTAAGAGGCCATACATCTTAATAAATTTGCTTTAATTTGCTCTAGAGCAATTACTACGTGCTAACTGACCATCACACAAATGTCAAAGAACTTTTCTTTTGGTGCATAGCGAGGCGCCATGTTGGTGAGGGTGCACATGCAATTGCTCAGAAAACCGTTCATTTGACCAAGTTTCAGACAGCAAAGATCTAAAGTAAAAAGTAGTTCCACAAGTTTTGAGCAAGCATGGCCGTTTCGCGACCGAAACATAAACCTTGAAATTTGAATTGACGGAAATTAGAGGAAAATGTTTTTTAAATAATTGAACAAATACCCATCATACCTATTTAACGACTTTAAATTTGACGAGGTGTGTGTATATCGCGTTTCGAATTTACTAATTTTTGTACAGCCAAAAATATTCATTTCTCGACTCTTGAAAACGAATGGCCACTTTAAATCGGATGAAATAATTGCCGCATCCTGCATTTATGTAGGGTGTCGGTTCGTGTATCCGTTCTCAGGTAATTGGAACCGAAATCCGGTTCTTTTTCGGATTTCGGTTAGGGTAAGAGAAACTTTTGATTTCTGCTTTTAACGACTTGTTTGTTAGTCTCTGCCTGAAAAATTGCTCCATTTTTCGAGCAAATATAGTACAGTCAAACCTCGATATAACGAACCCCTGGGGACCATCGAAAGTGTTCGTTATATCGAAGGTTTCGTTATATCGGGGGTCCGTTATATCAAGATTTGACTGCGTAACAAACCCTTGAGGACCAGGCAAAATGTTCGTTATATCGAGGGTTTTGTTATATCGGGGGTTCGTTATATCGGGGGTTCGTTATATCGGGGGTTCGTTATATCGGGGGTTCGTTATATCGAGGTTTGACTGTAAAGGAAATATAGCATATTATTGCCAGCGTCTAGTGTCGTTTCTGCGTCATCGACGATTGGATGGGTGTAAGAGATGACTCATCGTTTTTTTACTTATCTCTTTTTGCTAATAACCTTAATCCTGCCTTCAATTTTTAGTTATGCTTAGTGCCGTGTGGAATTTTTTTTGAAGAGTTGACAAGAAAGCTGTTTGTAGATATGGAGATGAGCTGCTGAACTGCTAAAGGATGGCGAACATCAACACTCTCTGAGCATCTTAACTCCAAGAGGCTTTTATATTCAATAATTTGTGTGATACAAAAGTTGCCCATGACTCGGCAATGTTTTCGTACAATTGGAGCCGGAACCCGATTTTTTAGGATACAGTCGACTCTCGATATAAGAGCACCCATTGGGACCGACAGTTTGTGCTCTTATAGCGAGAGTGCTCTTATAGCGAAGGTAAACTTTGTCTGTTTTATCTGTCTTTACGGCCAACCAAATTTTTTTTTAGTGCTCTTATAGCGAGAGTGCTCTTATAGCGAAGGTAAACTTTGTCTGTTTTATCTGTCTTTACGGCCAACCAAATTTTTTTTTAGTGCTCTTATACCGAGAGTGCTCTTATAGCGAAGTGCTCTTATATCGAGAGTCGACTGTACCTAAAAATTTCGGATATTCGACAACCCTATATTTGTAAAAAGGGCACCGTGCAGGACTAAAAATTTACCATTTTCATGCGAGACATTCATCAGCACACGAGACATCAAGCAAACACAATCGAACATTTGGATTGAGGCTGATTTGTTGTTTCCTTCACAGCTGGTAGAGGAAGGAGAAGATGAGTAATTGGCACCGCCGCCAAAAAACTTCTGGGAGAATGAAAGGAACCTGGGAACACATCTAGTAAAACCAGGAAGGAAAAACATTATAGCTTACTTTGCACTCGCCACCAACAGAAGACCATTTCTGTGATTGATTAAATAAGCTTGGTTTCGCTTGTTAAAAGCGGCTGCCTGAATTGGATAGAACTAGAAAAGAATGAGAATGCACAAATATTAATTTACATTCTCCAAGATCCTGTAGCATCTTTCAATTTCCTTGAGTAGTAGAATCAAATGAGCCTCCGTATCATTGGCTGGGGCATAGGAGAGTGTGAGCACAGCTTTGTCTACTAAAATTACAGCTGTATTTCAAATAAATGAAATTAAACAAACGCACATTTGGCAACCACCCACTGCAAACAACCAGTGTTGAGCAGTTCCTGTTTAAAGAATTGCTCATGTTCTCGCACAGCAATATAGGCTAAAGCTTCCAGCATTAGGAAGGAAGTTGAGAGAGTGGCCTCAGTGATGTCGAATTGAATACTTTTGGTGGTCTTCTCAGCACAACTATTTAGCCAGTCTTTGATAATAAGCCAGATCTAAATAAAAAGTATAATTTGGGGGGGGGGGGTGTAAAAATCAGAGACAAAAAGAAAAATGTCTATGTCGACTTTTAAAGCATTTATTAAAAGTTTTTTGGGGATAAAAATGAAACTAAAATTTTTTCACAAATCACGTCTCGCTTTTGTCAGAAGACATGTACTAAATTTGACCCTCTATAAAACATTACAGGTGGTTTTCAAGACAAGACGTGTCAAAGTTTGCATCCGGTCATGTTTCGGTGAAAGTAACCTCATTGGATGTTACTATTTTAAAAAAAGTGAAGAAAAAACCTCTTGAATCTGTTTCTTAAATTCAGCATCCACAAACTTGTGCTCCTGTTTCAAAAGAACTGAAATCAAACGAAGAGAATGCTCATTAATAGTCAAATTTTTTTGGTCTCTAGCAAGAAAGTAAAGTACAGCTGCAATCGCCAAGGAAAGCCCCTAAAGTAATATTTCTTGAAAGAGATTGGCCGTAAACTATAAAAAATGCAATACCGGGGAACTGGAAGAGTCAGCTATGGAGTCAAATATTTTGTCTATCACATCTTGAGTCTTTAGAAAGCGCCGAAACTCTAATGAAATACATTTCTTAGCCAATTGTATAGTGCTGAAAAGAATCGCTTAAGCTGATGAGCCAAACAATTTAACTGCTAATGAAAAATTCTGGTTCTTCTTTCAAAAATAATTAATGGGAAATAAAGCTATCTGCTGCGAATTTTGCGATAATATTTAAATTTTTGTACTTTAGATATCGTTGAGGAAATAAAGTGAATCAAATTTAAAAATAGTTTCGTTTGACGGGACCAGTGTTTTCAAAAATGACTTGTCATTTAGCTATAATGACTGAAATGAGTTGTCATTTTGACAATGACTCTAAATGACAGTGACAAGTCAAGTCATTTTGCAAAATGACTGAAATGACAATGACAAGTCAAGTCATTTTAAGTCATTGTCAAATGACAAGTCATTTTGATAAATGACTGAAATGACAATGACAAGTCAAGTCATTTTAAGTCATTGTCAAATGACAAGTCATTTTGATAAATGACTGAAATGACAATGACAAGTCAAGTCATTTTGAGTCATTGTCAAATGACAAGTCATTTCAGTCATTTTAGCTAAATGACAAGTCATTTTGATTGGAATGACTCAAATGACTGAAATGACTCAAATGACTGGAATGACTCAAATGA
>BBSZ01002715.1:0-10090 GCA_000981365.1 Subanguina moxae | reverse complement strand
TTCGTCCATGTTGATTTGGTGATGCATGGCTTCAATCGGTTGCTCGCTCATTAGTCCCCAGAATCCCCAGCACTTCATGAACTCCGGCACGTGTACGACCATCCAGTGAGTTTTGGAGGTGATGGAGAGATGTGGAAAGTTAATTCTGAAGATGTCGTAGTAATCAGAATTTTCTCGAGCTCTTCCATCGTAGGCTTTGGCGTTCCTGGCACTTGGATGAGATCGGCTATTGCTTTGACCCGCTCCGGCACTTGCCACCTCGAGAGTTGCTGGACAGGCTTCCGAGGACTCTGGCTCATTGACTGAATTTCCTTTTTGGCCTTCTTGAGTTTCTCCTTCAGTTGACTGATCTCTTCTTCGTAGTCCCGCTTGATATGCCCGATTGCTGCTGCCATTTCATCATGAATATTCGCTTGAGTAGCAGCATCTTTGAGTTGAGGAGCGATTTGTGTCGAAGAATTCTTCAGCTGAGGAGCATTTGTTTGCGTGGCCATCTCTGAAGTCGCTTCTTCATGGACTTCCATTTGCATTGGCTCATTAGCAGCGAGAAGTCGTTTAGCTGAAAGGGCAAAGTTTCTACCATGTCAAATCCATCCAAGTCTTACCCATTCTAGCTGTATTCATTGCTTCCAACATCTTGTTCTTCGCTTGTTTCTTCACCAGAAGCTTTTGCTGCGTCTCTTGGCCATTTTCTACTTGTTTTCTTTTCAAATAACGCTCTGAACGACTAGTAGAACTCATCTAAAATCAAGCAAATGGGAGCAAAAACAGTAGAAAAAACTTCAGACAGCAGAAAAATCGTCAGGGACATCTCATTTTGACAAAAATGTATACATCAAAACGTAGCCCTGAATCTCCTCTTTCAGATAGCCGAGCAGAATTTTATTCCATCGAAAAAAAAAAAAGTAACGTCATTTAGAAGTGAACACGTGATTTTATCAAATAAAATACCAGGAAAACTTTCGTGTCGAGACAAATAAATTCAAAATTTCAAAAAACCCAATTCACCATTTTTGGCTTTGTTGGGAAGCCGTGGTCAACTCTCGATATAACGAACCCCTAAATTCAAAAAAATGTGTTTGTGGCATTGTGTTTTTGATCTATGTTCTGCTAGTGTATTCTGGACATGTTATATACCAAAATGTAGCCTAGATTATAAGCTACATTTTGGTATATAACATGCTCAGAAGACACCAGCAAAACATAGGTCAAAAACACAATACCACAAACACTTTTTTTTTGAATTTAGGGGTTCGTTATATCGAAAGGCGACTGAATATATAGTTAACATATACAGTCAAACCTCGATTTAACGTCCCCCACTGTCTCTAAGGCAAAAAATCGCAAGGATTCTCAATTTGCCAGTCGTTTTTCAAAAAGCCAACATTATTGCCATCAATAATGCTGGCTTTTTGCTTGGTCCCCCTCTCAGGTTTCACGGCCAGTTCGGCAGACTTTTTAGAATTTTTTCTTTAAAGTTTAATAAAAGATCTTATATTTTTGGGAACCTTTTTCATTCTAAGACTACCCAGTAGGCAAAAAGACCTCAAGAATCCGAATCTCAAAAAAGAATTTTAAAAAGTGGTTTGTTTGATTTTTTGCGTGCCTGAACATACTAAAAAGGTATGAAAAAGTTGTCGAAACCAACCTCTGACTTAAAAATGGTTCAGAAATGAAAGAGTGTTGACTATACTGCTAGTAAACTGTGGAAGCAAAAATTGACAAGGTGTTTAACCAGTTTTGTGTGTTAACTGTGAGTGCCGACCCTTGAGAAGAGACTTTCCTCTACAAACACCTGTCTTTTTGGTGGAGAAGCAAAGGGAAAGCCTTAAGATGGGAATAATAAGCGGAATTGGGAGCAGCCCAAAACCTTCTTCTTTTGGAAAAAGCCTTTAAGTGGTCCATTTTTGAGGAAGACTTGGGAGTAGGAGCCCTACTAATCGACTTTATGTGAGCTTGTAGAGAAGCAAAATGCAAACAGCGAGGCTAGCTAATTCTCAAGCACCATTACCCACTTTAGTTGGTTTTTGGCCAACAAGCTTCTGCTACCTAAATTTGCGGCACCACTTTCTTTATTTCTCCTGCGGCTTCGATTCCTAGTCCCTGCAACCACTATTTGGCCCTACATAACTGTAACGGTGAGTGTCTACTCTTTCAATTTTTTTCTTAGAAGTGTCAATAAAAATCTTATATTGAAAGCTTTTTTTTTTTTGAGGTCACCAAGCAGGCATAAAGACTGCGCATGGTTCAACTTGCTGGATGTGTGTGTGTTGTAACGAAAAAATGGGTAGCCAAACCACTGAGCCATGCATGCTACTTATAACGCATATAACGCCGTTTGTTATATGAGATGTTATACGAGACGGCATATAACACCTCCCCCTCTTAGAATTTTTGAGGCATCTCAATCTCGTATAGCCCTGAATATAGACATCCCAATCTCATAGTAGTCCTAGATGTGGACACTGGTATCAAACAATAACATATTTATGTGTAACACCAAAGAACAATCAACAATATAGTAACGATAACAAAACAATAACAGATGAACAGGACAGATTCTAATATCTTAATACCGAATAAATGAATATAACACGAACTCGTCTTGGCCCGATAAGTCGTGTTGAGACCACGACATATTCAAATTACTCTAACACATAACAATGTGTGTGTCACTATGTTTGCAATTTATTAAACTTATACAACCTTGTTAAGAAAAAACAGCAAAAAAAATAAAGACTCACATTTCTGGGAATCAAACAGCATTTCACTCTGCCGCCGGGAACTTGTGCCTCCACCACAAGACCCGCTGTAGAATATCATGGCTGGTGGGTATACTAATAGGAATAATCCCCTGCAAAACAAGAATATCAGGTAATTTGTGCCTCCCATCTTGTTTCTAACTTATTTTAGTGCTTAACATACTATTAAGTTGTGTCAAAACGGAGATAGGACAGTGGAGAGTATAGATAGGACAGTGAGGTAAAACGACAGCAGGCCATGCTTTTTTTTTAACTGTAGATATTTTGGAACAAAAGTACCCTTTTCTGAAAGAATAGTTTTATTCAGAGGCCTCACAGCAGTCAAAATGTCCTCAGGAATCTGTATCTGAAAGCAGAATTTAGAAAAATGGATTGTTTGCCGAGATATGGCTGCAAGTAGGGTGGTCGCAGCTCCAAAATGTTAGTAGCCTAACTTTTGGTCATACCTCGGCAATCAAGCCACTTTTGAATTGAGGAGGGTGACTTATTAGAGGAAATACGGTAGGTGCTTAGAAATTTTGACATAATCCTGTTAACATTTTCAAGGTCACAGGAGGAGCAAGCTTAATTTTTAAGACTTCAAAAACAACAACTTTCTTAACAGCCTAATAAAGCAGCAAAAGAGTGCAGAGAAAGAAAATAAAAAGGCAATTTCACAAAGAAAAACTAAAAATTTCAATAGAGAATGGGCTCAAAACCCCTTAATTAAAGACGGCAATCAAGGTTTAAGATACATAAGCAAATAAATGCCTCAGTCTCAAAATAAATAGGTATGTATGAAAAGAGAAACAGAATACTAGCTGCAATAATAGTATACACAAAAACATTTTTCGTAAACAAAGTGTGTAAATAATAGGAGTGAGCAAATTAAAGAGTTGGAAAAATGCAACTTGCTACCAAAATGTGGAAAAATTCATGAAAGTGGTTGTATTTCAGCTTCCTGACTTGTTAGTGAAATTCCGCATAGACCATTCAAACCAAGCCTTGCCAATTGACACCTCGAGTTTGGGTTACTTTACGAAAATATAAAAAGTGGTGAACCTTGTTGTAACGAAAAAGTGGGTAGCCAAACCACTGAGCCATTATATAACGTCTCGTATGACAAACCTGATATGAAAAGTTGGGAATTTCCAACTTCCTTATGTTTGTAAGTGGCTTCTATTGGTGTCGGATACTCATATAGTTGGTGTGAGGAACTCTAAACGGGTATTCGGCCGCTTCGCGGTTAAATACATCAAGCAGACTCTTGGGTGCAATAGATTAAAGTAGACGTCCACTTGGTTTGGTTGGTGCATGGATAAATGGTGTAATTTTTTTTATTTTTTATGTTCCTCTCATTATAATAACTCGAGCTTTTTGGAGAAGATTTGCAGATGAAATTTTGCAAATCGAAGAGTTTTTTAAGCGAACTTACAAAAACTGAAAAAATAGCCTGTAAAACGGTAATTCACCCTGTCAAAACTTCTTTAGAATTCTCTAATTAGTATAAGAAAAAGGGTTTCAGGGCCTAGAAGCCGGAAAGAAAAATTACACCAAGTAGACATCCACTTGGTTTGGTTGATGCATGGAGAAACACCTAAAAATTATTAAGGTTCCTTGCAAGACAAACTAAAACAGGGAAAACACATTTTAAAAACCATAATCAACTGTACATGCCTAACTGTACAAAAAGTAGTCGAAATTTTTGATTACGAGGACTTCAAAATGGCGGATAAAGCCAGAAGTCAGCAAGCTGACACATATTCCATAACTACTCTTGGGTAGTTGCAACACAACAACAAAGAAGTGATAAAGAAGCAATAAGGGGATGAACACTGGTCTTTTTCCACATGGCAGCAGCAGGAGCATCTCATTTGGGAATTAAGAGTGTCAGGAGAAAGACATTTATTATAAAAAAATGATTAGAAAAGGGTTGTGCCAGTAAACCCACAAGAAAATTTATGAGCTGAGTGGAAAAGTAACTTAATATACTCTGGAATTTTGTTTTGAACAATTGAGGTTATCATGTAGAAAACTCGAAATAAAAAAATTCCTCCCTATGCACTGTCTCAATGGCTATTTTAACCATTTAAATCGCTATTTTCGTTGAAAAAAGGCACACGTAGGGAAAGGGCAAGAAAGTTATCTAATAACACAGAGGTTTCTCGGCTGACAGATCCACGGCGTTTAGCTGGCGCACTTGAAAAAAAAACGCGAACCAAAACAACCACACCTGTCAAACCTTCTTAAAACATTCCAATTTCCGCATTTCTTCTAATAAAATATGAAAATTTAAAATTGCACCAAGTGAATATCCATTTGGCTTGTACGGTGTGGCAAGGAAAATTGAAAATTCTGAAGTGGTGAGTAATGGTTGTTGCTTAGGGAATGTGCTGGCAGTGTCATAAGATCCGTATTTGTCAATCACTCCTATCTGCTTATTAACTTTAATTTCTGTCGGTTTATACAGATTATACAGACTATACCGGTTATTTTAGGGATAATATTTTTTTTTGGCCATAGAATACTCGTTTTTGGCCATAGAATATTCTTTTTTGGCCATAGAATTCCTAGTGTATCGTTTGTTCAGGCTGGGCTCAACGCTGGCATTTGCCCTGTGATCGCTCTTTTGACGTCTCATTTACCCATTAACTTTTTTCGTTTCAGCTCTCTACAAATAATATTCGAAAGCTTCAATGGTAAAAAGGCCTTCATCAACAAAAAATGCCAGGAAAAAGGTAACCTCAATCCTCATATCGAGTATGTTTTCACTATACCACGTTGTTTTTAGAAGATGCGTCGACTTGACAATGTGCACGTTGATGAGGAATTGGTTCGCCAAGCTATTATCGAGTTTCACGAAGAGCAGAAATCAGAAAAGATTGATGATAGGCGACAGGCAATATTTAAATCAAATCGTGCTAGAGCAAATTTAAGGCTTGGAAAGTAAGAAAGTTTGAATGCCGAAGGCAGAGTAAAAAAGAAAGAAAGTGTAAGCATACTTTTTTCAGCTTTTCGGCTGCGCTTATCGATGCTAGTGACTCTATCTCCTTGGATCCTCGCAATGTCATGGGGCGAGTTCGAAAGGCTTTAGCTCTTCTGCTGTGCAATCGTGAGGTCGAAGCTATTGGAGAATTGAGCTTGTGTTCTGAGACCTTTCGCCACAAAAACAAAGATCTTCAGAATCTTCTGCTGTATGTTAAAAGGAAACAGGCGGTTAGTTAGTGCTCTTCTCTTTTTATTGGTCAATTGTTTTTTTTAGGTCGGGATGTCCTCTCCTATGCATGTTTTAATATGCAAGAAAAATAGGGTCGAGAGTGAAGTAGCGGACTTTTTGGTTTTTGAAGAAAATTCTCTGGATGAGAATGCAAAATCTCAACTGCGGGCAGATCGTGCCTTAATTCATTTTAAGCTTGGAAAGTGCGTTTTTGTGTCCACACACTTAACCTGCCTCTTGTTTGCATATTCAGTGCTCTTTAATTTAGTTTGAGGGAAGCAGCGGTCGATATCGCCGCAGCGCTGGAATCCGATCCGTCCAACTTTACTTTTCATCTGCGAAAAGCCTTCATTCTTTTCGGCCAAAAGTGTGATGTTGAGGGAATTGGCGAGTTAGAAATTTGTACACATATGTCTCCTGAAAATGCATATGTCCGCTTTTTGTTGTCTAGGAAGAAGCATGCGTACTACGTATGTTTTCTTGTTTTCATATTTCTTACCATCCATATGCTTCAGGATGAAAGCTTCCATGGTAAGATTTTTGATACCCCTTGCAAATTCGACGATGAAGAAGTCAATCGAGAAATCGGGTGGTATCGTGCTGGAGCTCGACAAGTGGAGGACCCACACGTTAGAGCGGTTATACTTGCGAATAGAGCGCAAGCGAATCGTCAATTAAAACGGTCGGCTCCTCCAGCGCATAGTTTTTAATCGAAATTATTTACGTCTATTTAGGTACGAGGATGCGTTTTCCGATGCAAATGCAGCTATTCATGAAGACAAATACAATTTTCTTGCATTGCTACAAAAATTTATGGCTCTTTTTGAAATGAATCGAGCTGTGGATGCATTAACTCAACTTGAAACATGCTTGAGAATTTATCAATGCGAAGAACTCACAGAAATGTTGGATTTCATGAAGAGGGTTGGTTCCAACCATTGTTTTTCTCTGTAATTTATATAGCTAGCTTTTAACTTTAAAGAACCTGAAGAGTCGTTCTATAAACAGTTTTCCCGACGAATTGCTGGTTGGTACTCGGACCGTTTTCTGCTTACAATCAGTTGAATTTAAGGTGTGTTTGTTTGAGAAACTTTCATTTCGAGACAAGATGGCCGCTGAACTAGTGTGCAAGCGATGGAATAGAGTGGTAAAAAAGCATGCGTGGTCAAATCTCCGAATTTTTTCATCTTCTGCCATTAATATCACGCGGGTATGTAAAAGAATTGACAGGAAAAAGTGAGATACGTAGTCTTTCGCCTCTAGCAAGATTTATCGAGGTTTAGGTGGCATTCGTTGCTCGGGCGTTGCGGTCGTTTTATCCAAGAAATAGATCTCCGAGATTTTTTGATTGAAAGAAATTTATGGGAACAGCTTTCACGGCTTAAAAATCTTCAAGCTTTGAGTGTTGAAGGAGTCAACCTATCGAGTGAAAGTCTTCAGTCGATTGCTGCCTATCTGCCAAATTTAAAATCCATTTCAATGGGTCTTTTGGTAGGTAACGTTAGCGTGTCTTTTGTTTGTGGCTGTGTGGCGATTTACTTTTTTGTGTTAGGTAAAGGAATGTTTCGCTGGTCTGAGGTCGCTTCTTTTGAGTTGCCAAAAGTTGGAAAGTCTGCTTATTTGGGAAGCGAGACCTTTGGAGGGCTTTGACTTCACGAACATTCCTTCGTCTCTCAAGTTCTGCGACTTTGATGGCTCTTTCTCGATTGACAACTTCCTAGTATGTGCGAAGAAAAATGGATGTGAGCTCGTTGGTTTGGCGGCACAAAATCATATTTTGAACGAAGTGACCTGTTTTGAAAGGCTCGTGTTTGTTCTGTTGTTGTGGTTTTCGCATATTTTGAGTCATTCTGATTCTAGTCTCAAGTGGTTGTCTGTCTCATTGAGAGGGCTTTCAGTCGCGAGTGCTCGCTTTCTTCTGGCTCGTCTCGGCAATGTGCGCGCTCTAGAGCTCAAAGTTGACGGGAGCAAGGCTGTAGAGGTAACATTATTTTTAGCTTAACTTTATTCTTTCCTTTTTTATATTATTTTTGTGCAATGACCCGCTATAGTCAAATCTCTTAGTAAGCACAAACCCTTTTTGAGGATCCGTGTGGGTGTGTGAAATACAACCCCCGCTTAGTCTGTCACTTTTCTTGCCTCAATTTTTGTTTGCTTTTGTGTATATCAATTGTTACATCAATTTTTTGAAACGTGAGTACACCGAAATTTGCTCTCCTTAATGAGCGGCTGTCTTTTGATGTAAAATTTGTTAAGATTTGCCGATGCAAACTACAGGTTTAGAATTATTGCGTTTTTTTTTTGGGAGACCGATATTTGAATCAGCGAAATACAGCCTAACTTTGAGGTAAAAATTGGTGAATTCAGCAGAAGTTCGAATGTTAGTGTTGTCCTCAAGTCGAGGTTTGATTGTAAGCCTCATTCCTAGGTAAAAAAGTTTTATTTCAAACTAATATTTTTGTCCTTCAGATTTTCCATGCTGTCGCTGAAAATTGTAAGAACCTTGAGCACTTTGGGATCGATATTTTCGGCTCAATTAGGGGCAACTCTTTTGAATTTTTTGACGTCGATATGCCGAAACTTGTAAGCCTTTCGATTGATGGTTCTTTTTCGGGTGCGTCTCAGATTCAACGGCTTTTCTGGAAGATTTCTTCATATCGCAGGCTACAGGTACATCTCTTGCCTTACTTCGTTCTTGTTTTAACGGTGTACTTTAGTATTTTCGGACGACTACAAAAATTTCGTTGGATATTGTTTGCCACGCTCTCAAGTGTTGTCCGGTTTGTCAAGGCTCCATTTTTGTGAATTACTCTCGCTTTATAGGATCTTAACCATCTGGGCTACAAGATTGATCTTAAGGCTAATATCAGTATGTTGTATAGCAAACTGCTGCAGCTTCGTGGCAAGAGCGCACCTGGTTTAGATGATCACGATAGAGTTCTTCACTTATTTTTTTACAATGGCAGCAACTGGCAGCGGCATAACTCTTCAGCGCAACTCCCTACCAACCCATGGATCAAATTTTACGGTGTGGACACTTGTTTTAACTTATATTCTTACACTGATTTCTTGCAGAAGATTACATGCCAAAGAGGAGCCCAGTTGAACAACGAATTCGCCTTCTGTGTCTCTCTGGTTATATGCCGTGAGTATATTTAATTGTCTTTCTTTTGATAAATTGTGAAATTTGTTTAGGAGCTATTTGCGCTGCTGAAAAGTGGTTAGTTAGATTCAAATTCAATTTCGCCGTCAAGATCCAAGAGAAAATCTTATTGTATGCAGTTTATATACATCGTGTGCTTGTAAATCTGAAGTAATTCGTTTCACATCATGATGGAAAAAAAAAGTTTATAATATAGTATGTTCCCGCACAGAAATTGCGCCCACTCGTGCACGAGAACACGTAATGATACATACATATACACACAAGATAAGAAATAATATTTTTCGAAGAGATGATAGAAATGCGCATACCGTATTTAAAAATTAATCTAATAAGCGGCAGCCTCTTTAACATAATGATTGGTGGTCAACAAATTTTGCTGCTAAGCCTGCCAACATTGGGTACCAACAACATACTCAAAAATATAGTTGAGATTCAGGGCTATATTTTTGAGTATTGTGTCAATACCCAATTGTAGCATGGCTTGGCCAGTAAAAAATTATTGACCACCGACCGAAAGAGGGGGAAGGATTAGTAGAGGTTATACGGTAATGACCTAAGCCTAGGCAAAAAAGTTTTTATAATATATCAAATTTTTTTATAATACGTGACTAACCGGAATTTCGGTGATTCACAGGTGGGTGTTTACAAGGTTGTACGCCTTGGTCTCCCAATTATTATCCCATTAATGGTTGTTAGCTCCCTCACTTCTTGCTGACTGAAAACTCGTTGTTTAATGAAGCGAAGTTGTTGCAAAAGTGGTTTAAAAAAACTCATGGTCATTAAAAAGTGGGAGGGACAGTCTTAAAATATATTTTTGATATCTGTCATGTTCTGTCTCTTTATAATTTTTCATTTGAGCTATCTATATCGTGCAAGCGCTCGTCTGCTGAAAATATGGCAAGCTATCGTGGTGCTTTCAATGCGAGCGCTCATGATGGTGGATCTCGTGGATCTGGAATTTCCAGT